>JABFOV010001023.1:0-28888 GCA_022817685.1 Aradophagus sp. ZL-2020
TGCAATCATATACATGTGTGTAGTGGTAGTCTCTGACGCTGTGTGGTAATGCTTGAGTCTCTGTGTATGCGATCGGCTGTCTGTTTTATGTGTGTTTTTTTTTTTCCAAGAAGAAGGCGGCATACGAGAGGTAGAGGGGTCTCGTGGGCTCGGAGATGGGTATAAGGGACAGAAGCAACCTCGTTATTTTGCAATAAAAAAAAAAAAAAAAAAAAGTAACCTGAATTCTCCTATTTTCAGGGAATGGAACAACTGAAATGTGAAAACCAAAAGTTAAGGAATGAAAATGGTGCCTTGGTAAGAGTAATCAGTAAACTGTCAAAGTAACTTCAAATCGCACCTTTCTCCCCCATTGATTCTCAGATGCTTGAAGATGGAATCAAGGAAATCCGAATTGTCATATAACACGCTGTTAAATCAAGAAACAAACGAAAATACATGAAAAAGAAACGGAAGAAAAAAAGCAAAAAGGAAAACGAGAGAGTAAAAAGAATGGAACAACGAAAGTAGTTAAGTAATAAGTGCACGACAAAAGAAATAAAGCGGACACTTCGCTTGAGTCAAATCGTCGTTACCAATTGCTATCATCATCAGTGCTTGTTTACCGGCGAAGTTTTGCGTTGAACAATTTGTATAATTTATTTGTAATATTGTCGATTATTTTTGTGGCTGTGCCAAGCGTGGAGAACAAAGGGATGTCGTCGTTCCTTTGCCTTAAAGATTTTTGTCTCTCTCTTTCTCATCAAACATTTGATCTAATCGAGAATACGGAAGTAATTTCCTGCGTATTGTACGATTTAACTCGCAACGTTGACAATATCTCTAATCGGCCAATGATCGTTCGACTGAAGCTTGGCGTGCTTTTTCACTTCTCTTGATCTTTAGAGTTGCTCGTATTTACGCGTTTCTAGATGACATATCAAGAAAATAATTTATGGCTTTTCGAATCAGCCTTTCGTCCAATTTACGTTCGTTCAAACGTAAATTTGTCTTGAAGTGAAGTTGTAAATACACTTTTTCAGAATTCAGTTCGTTTTACTTGGAATAAAGGAAGTGTGATTTTTTTGTTTTTAACATTGAAAAGAAAATGCTACTCGAAACTCATTTTATTTATGTGAATATAAACCAGTTTTTATGCCGAGACAAATTCTAAACATTTTAAGTCTTATCTTGCTTCATATTTGAAGTAATTTATTTTTGAATATCTCAGCGGCGTATCATAGGCTTTCCTGAGTCTCGTTGTAATGTTATGATTGTAGCCACGATACTATTTTTTACGCGGGAGTAAAACTAATTTTTAATGTACAGTACTCAAAATGAAATCAATCAAAAGTTAAGATTCTAACATTGATGATTAGAAGTAAAATTAAAAAATAAAAGTTTTATCTATTGCAATTTAATTGACAATTTAAGTCTAAGACTTGAAAGGCGAATTTATTTTGTATTCACTTTTTTTAAATTGATAGATCTACATAAATACAAAAGTGTTCATGGTATAAATTTAAATATATTTGTGCATGAAAATATAATAGTAATTAAAAGAAAAATTATTTAAAAGAACACCAAGTGAATGTTCATGTATTGCAAATGCAAAACTAAAATTTAAGAATAAGCGTAATAAGGAATAAATGTGTTATTTAAGAGTTTCTTGTGATAATTCGATTTTAATAATATTATATAACACCGTCTTGAAACATAATATAAAATAATAATTTAATAATGATAGATCATAACTCGGAACTGCTCAAATGATTTTCATCGTTAAACACGCCCAACTTCAGTCAACGAAACTTAGCACTGTAATATTTTATATCGAGCTGTTATTATGCGATTTTATATAATTTGACTGCAAGACACTTCGAACGTAATTGCGCATTTTTATAAATCCTGCGGCTTTTAGTTCTCTTATAGTCATATATTATGTATAAATATATGAACTAATAAAGAGAAAGAAATGTGTATGTAATACATATCGGCGAATCGCAAAACAATTTTACAACTCATATTGAAGATCTTTGGACATTAAACGATGATATTCAAGTGGCCTTTCCGACGAGATTGTAGTTTACGCGCGTTCTTACATTGTAATTTTGTACAAATTTTTCGACATTTTACTGGATAAAGTATGCGCAAGTGAATTTACATTTTCATAATAAGATTTCCAATTTAAAAAATTGTACCGTTTCGCCTTTAGAAACTTTCGTAATTCAGTTACAAGTTCTTGTCTTTTTGACACGATTTCATTTTTTACATGATACTGAAGATAGAAAACAAACAAAAATAAAAGAATGATTTTATCTTAATTGTGCGTGATTTCATTTAAATCTACACTGAGAAATATTTGATTCCATAAAGTACGATCACTGATTGTACATCCAAGGTATATCACACGTTTTGACATAATTTAACAGTAGAAGTATAAAACAGAATTAATTGAAACAGAATATTTTAATAAAAGTGTAGTCAAAATTATATTGTAATTCGTCATGCTTTGAATAGGTAGTCAGTGATTGTATTTTACAAAATCATATTTTCCTTAGTGTATTTGTGATAAATAATGTTAATATATGAGACTCTATACAATAAGATTTTACATTTCAATTAATATGTTAACTCGTGTAATTTATGTAGATTCGAGGTAAGAATTTTAAAAATATTTATCATTTTTCATAATAAAATGCTTTTGTATTCTTTAAGAAAAAAAGCAAACGCCTGCTAAATTTTATTATTAATTATATTAATCACAATACGATTGCGTTATGATTTTGATTGCACGTTATTTAATTTGTTTGTATTTTACTAGTAAAATTTCAAAAATAATTAAAGTAACATATTGATGAGAAATATTGTCAGTGAAAAATTATGTGACTAATTTTGTTTGTTATGAGACAATTTTAATTAATGTTTATAGCGACGAAGCAAATTCATTTTCGCTTTGTTGACTGTCATTATTCAACTTATATACTTTTTCTTCAAGTTTAGATGAGCAATATTGAACTGCCATGCTGCATTTCGAAATTATTTGATTGAAAGTGAAATTCGGTACTTATTTTCTGTTACTGAACAACATAGACAATTTTTCAATTTTACATTTGTACATATTTTTAGGTTGCGAATTCAGCAATCAACTTATATTTTTAAGGCTTTTTAATGTTCTGACTACATATAATTTGTACATTCATAACATTCGTTGTAACACTCAACTTTCTCACTATGTGTAAACGAAGAAAGATATCGATTCTTTATTAAATGGGTGCCCATCGTTTTATCCTATGAGTGTTGTTTACTTATCTTTTTTTTGTTTTTTTCAGAAAACCGTTGTTTTATTTCATAGTTAAATTAGCAGAAATCAGACTTAAGACATTGAAAAGCTGCTTACAGATAAATCATCGATAAGCGCCAATTTGAATAATTATAATTATTCAAAATGTTTTCAAAAACATTAAAACCCCGTCTATATTTTTATTATAAAAGTATTATAATTAAGTTTGAAGAATAATTAAATGAGAAATTAAATATTAAACTTTATTTAGTGTCATCAGTTGTAATTATACGTCATTTAAAGTATTAAAATAATCGACTGTCTTTTCAAATGACTGCCAGTTTAATGTATTATACTGATATTTTTAAACACAAACATTCAAAGTGTACATAAAATTCTTATATGATAATAATTATAAATGCTTTTTTCCTCCAAGTGAAATGAAAATAATGTAATTGATTAACTGTAAAAATGTACCTCAGATTATAATATTTTATTTCTCTGTAATTATTTTCATTTACTTAGTTCACCTATTTACCTACTTATAAGATAATGAAGAAAATTTCCTTGTGAAGCAAAATTTTTTTTCGAGTTAATACGTGTACTTTATGATATTTGTTCTGCAAACTGATATATTGTATATGTCACAATACATACAATTATAACGAGAGCTGTTACTCTTATATGGGCTGTACAAAGACTAATCTATTTTACACTATTACATTTCTCTTACATGGAGAAAAAAATATCAAAGTTTACTCATTTTTTTGATAAACCTAACATAGAATTGAATTCCTTTCACAGTTTGATTAATTTCCAGTCTTTTCTTTTTATATTTTATATTTTGATTTATTTTTTTATCTGTAAGACATCTCATACATTTTTCAATTTATTTTAGCACAGAACATTTATGTTGAAAACTTGAACTCTAAATGAAAATGCTAAATGAATAATTTGATAAAATTCTAACATGTTGAAGACTAACATTCGAATCTTGATTCAAAAAATTAATTTTTTGTTTTAAAGTCAATTTTTCGATCAATATTATTATTGAAGAATAGTTCATTAATATCAATTATCAGTTGTTTTAATTTTTGTTTTATTACCTTTATATGTGAAAAAAATTGTTTTCATATTGAAAGTAATACAGGAGACAGCGTGATTTGTAATAATAAATATTTTAAAGGGATTTGAGTCTCATCTCTATAAAATTATAAAATATATAAATTTCTTCATTCTTCAAACATTTAAAATACATTAGATAACACTTACCTTATTATGGAAATTGGGACAAATAATAATGAAATAAACCAGTTTTTACATCAACGCATTCACACATTTTTATACATATATATTTATCTATATTTTTGAGTCAAAATTTTATCACAGTTTTGAATTCAAAATTCAGTATTTACAAATGTTGATTTTTGTATAAAATGTCTAATTTGCATTACCTGACTAAATAATAAATTAAAAAAATTAATTTATCACATTATTTATTTTCTTATGTATTAATTATTTACAAAAAGTTCCCATCCAAGCCATGCCCAAAGTCTGAAGAAGTAATAAACTGGAATCATAACGATGCAGAGTAAAAAGTAGTATTCAAAAGTAGATAAATACATTTTGTCGACATTAAAAAGTTCGCTTCTAAAACATACTCCCGAAAAAAGTGGCCAGTTGCACTTGTCACTGTAAAAAAACATAATGAAAAAGTGAAATAGTCTTTGCAAGTATATATATATAAATTTCACACCTACAATTTATTAGATTACATCTATTTATAACAATACATTTCACTTTATTTTGCTATATTCACTAATTCTTATATAAACATTCTCCTAAAATTGAAAATTAAAATTTTGCCTTGTATAATTTTTTAACTTCAAACTCGTTGATTGAAAAACAATCGGAACTTTGCGCACTTTATTTATCCATAACCTAGCGACCTCATATTGTCTTAATTTTAACAATAATTCAACACCAATTACGCGAGGTGCATGAAAACAACAACAATATAATAAAGAAACTCAAATAACCTTTAACTTGCGCGCCTTCGTCTTACATTCCAACGCTAGCAGAGTCCCATAGATGGTCAATAATTCATCGGCGTCTCTTTTACCGCGTGAATTCGCTTGAATACAAAGAAACACACGGATTCCGTACACACCTGTCGTCTTGCCGGCGTAAAGTTGCTGCAACGGGAGAAGAAGTCAGGGGAAGGGGTTATGGTCAATAAGCGCAACCACGTCACACGCAACCTATCGACGACCCCGCTTAGCCCCTTCAAGTGGCTGCGAACTGCAAAAATCTTACGTGCGTCGATCAACGTTGTCGCGTGTAATGTGCTAAATTGACGCGACGATCCGCGGTCAACGAGGTTAGCGCGACCCACGGCGTCGCTGTCAGGCCGAGCGTGCTCGTTTCCAAATCAAGCTCGACGATTTCTTGGCGAACAAACGCCTCGGTAAGTTTCGACGAATCGGCTAAATTGCGCCGCCATTGTTGTAATTGGCGAACCCAAAGACGCCGTTCTTAGATCGCCGCGCATGCGCCCCCGTAGCCAACATTTAAATCTCGCATCATCAGTTCTTTCTTCTCCTTTTCTTTTCAGCTCCTTCTCTTTTCATACATTCGCATTTTCGTTTGTTTGTTTGTTTTTTTTCCGATTGAACACAATCGAACATTGCTTCTCTTTGGAGCTTCTTCAAAGTCGTTTGTAATTAAATCGTTTGTTTACGTGGTGATGTTTACTGAATGTTTATCAACAATGCTTGTGTTTACATGAGGTGACAGAGGTGATAATGTAATTGTATGTCTATTCAGTTGTTCATTGGCAATCAATTTATTAATTATTTTGAAGAAATTTATTAACAAATTTATAAACAAAAAAAGTTTATAATATGTATGTGGAAATTAAATATGTGTTTAAAGTATATTTTATATAGAAAATCTTTAAAATATACAATATTATAGAAAATTTCATACAGCTAAATTGAAGAGTCATTTGAATATATTTTAATTATTCTTATACAAAATTAATTCATTAACTTGCAAAATATATGACCGATTGATTAATGAGGAGGCTAAATCTAAGATCGTTAATACATCATTTATTAATAAACTTTTAGTGGGCAAATTATTGTTACTGAAGTATTTGTGTTTAAATACATATATTTAGACAAAAAAAAATGTTGCTTTTTGAAAAATGCTTGATTCAGTGATTTATACATATCCGCTTGGGTTTAAAATTTTAGGTGGAAATTAGCTATCTGGTGTATAGCTTGGCTGTATACATTATTGAAATTCGCTAATTTACATACTTCAAAAACTTTTTTCAGCGTTTAATTTTTACATTTTGATTTTAAATTTACCTGAGTTTCAATGTTTCAGTTTGTAGTCTATCTCCAGATTTTGTTTCTACATACAAAAACAACCTTTTGTTGATTGATATTGCTAAAAAGTCTTAACGAATTTTAATTTACAAATAAATAAGTATTTTTTTAATGACACCAATATATTTTGTTTAATCGCATTTCATTACTTGCTCTACATTTTGCTTAAAACAATTATATTAATTATTTTCTTCTTATTGTAATGAAATTTATAATTTAATTATATTTTTCAGAGTGTCGAAAAATACCAGCTGTAACCAGAGAAGTTCTTCAGTAACAATTAGTCAAGCAGTCACATCTTTTTTTGCCACAAATTTTCCCTATAATATTGAATAATGATTTTAACATCGTTCACCATCTTGACAATCATTTTTGAGCTTACTCATCAAGTGACAAATATACCCAGTTGGAACTAACAATTCGCAACTGATGCGAAACAACGAGACAATAAGTCTGATGTTTAAAACCGACGAAGAACGAATTGCAAGATTAGTGGCAGCAGACAAGATGAAGGCCGCGAGGACAAAAGAGACCGAAGAGCAGGCTGCCATTCGGAGAATACAGGAAGCTCAACGGATGGCCAGACATCGGGCGAAGAAGAAGCGTTGCTTGGACGAAAACCTCGCTCGCGAGATATCAAAAATTGCCGAGCTGTCAAAAATACCGGACACGTCGGCGCTGCCTGAGATGGCTGAACTGAATATGAATAAAATCTCAGCGGAGCTAAAACAAATGATGGAGCGGGGCAAAGTACCGGAGCACATCGTGCAAATGGCGCAGCTCGCGGAGTTCAGTAAGATGACCGAGTTGAATAAACTGTCACAGGACATAGCCAAGCGATATGAAATCGAGAAAATGGCGGAATATGCCAAAAATACCGAGTACATGAAGATGATACAGATGTCCGAGTTAGCGAAGATGAATGAGATGATGAAAATGACGGAGATAGCCAAGTACCAGGACATTGCGAAGATCAACGAGATGATGAAAATGACGCAGATGGCGAAAATTAACGAAGTTCAGCGGATGAATGAAATTGTAAAGCTTAACGAGATGATGAAGATGAGCGAGATGGCTAAGTACAACAGTGATATAGCGCAGATCAACGAGATGACGAAGGAAATCGCGAAAATGAATGAGAAGAGTAAAATGAATGAGATGATCAAGATGGCGGGCATGCAGGGCGAAGTGAACAAAATGGCGGAGATGGCCAAACTGACTGAATTGGCGAAGCTCAATGAAATCACAATCACAAAGCTGAACGAGCCAGCGCCGGCACAGACTTTGCCATCGGAGAGAGGGGCCAAGTCGAATGAGAGCCAGCGGATATCCGAGCCTGTCATTAATGTGCCAAATCCGCGCAACATCCAGTCGGTTGTGCAGCAATCGAACCAGATACAGGTGACCTCACCAGCACCGCCACCGCCACAGACTAATCAGTCTATAGCTATAAATTTCCCATCCGTGCCTGGACAGGGCAAGTATGCTCAGTTACTGGTCATTATCGAGGAGCTCGGTAGGGATATACGCTTGTCGTACGCCGGCAGTCGTAGCGCGGCTGAGAGGCTGAAGATGAGCATCCAACATGCGCGACTTCTTGTACGAGAGTGCCTCCTCGAGACGGAGCATAATGCGCGTCAATGATATGATTATTGACATTAAACGTTCTTGCCAACGTCTTATGATTTTCGCCGATGACAAAATTTTGTTTAACGTCGATTGTTTAATGTCTTAATATCCTCAGTAAAACAAGCCAATTGAACCTTGTGAGACGATAAAGAGTTCAAGTATATGAATTTGAACAATATCAATAAAATTGAGAAAGATTCAATTGATTTGTTTTACCAGGGATTCCGAGCAAATATTTTCCGTCTTCATGTCGCTGTTGGTAAATGATGTCTAAATTGATGTAGACGAATTCTCTGCGGCATAAATGAATTGTCATTTTTTTTTTCTTATTATTACCAAATTTTTTATTATAGCTGAAAGTTCTATTGGTGATTCGTTACAAAATGTTATTAGTTTAAAATAAAATTAGTTTATAATTTGTAAGTCCAATTATGAATTATATTTTATATGAAAAGAATTTGCAATAAACAACTCGTACATTGATTATTTTATTTTAGTTATTTAAATGGATGGACTGAAAATTCCGAGTTCGGTATTATTTTGTACCCAAAAGGGGAAAATGTGTCCCCCGAACTGAGAGAAATAAAGCTGCCTTTTTAATGCAAAAAATTTTGTTGTGGATTTTTATGGCGCTTCCGTTATTAATTCTAACAGGCATGTTAGGTTTACTTGAATTTATTTTGATATAATATTAACATAAAAAAATGCATCTGATCAGAGACTAATTAACTTTTTTTTTCTTAATTTCATAGTTACACGGTCCGGTCCTGATCATTTTTTGCATAACTCAATGCATCAGCGAAGTAAATTATAGTAAATAAAAAATTACACCAGTAATTTTTTTAATGTTACAACTAAATTTCCCAAATATGTTCAATCAGGTAAGTGACAAAATTTCTGATGTTTCGTTTACATCTAAACATCCAGATTTTTCACAATGATATCACGTTGATATCCCAGTGATGACACATGTATTTCACCCATGGTTTACATGTGAATTGTAATTTTTTACTCACTGTGACATCAGAGTAATTTCAAAACAAATTTATAACGACATCACAATTATATCTCTTATTGATATCATGATGTATGTAAATTAAAAACTATCAAAACTATACTCTATATTTCGATGAATACATATTTTTATTTTGGAACTGAAAAATTTCAAATTGCCAAATTTGTAAATTTATGTTAGACATCAAGTTTGTTAAATAGCTCAATTACAAAATATACATTTTGAACTTATTTTGTTAAAAGAAAATCACGACCATTAAAATATTTAGCAAGAACATTTCGCACTTTTACAAGCAAAATTGGATGGAGGAGGGATATCTTTAAAAGCAAGTGATCAGTGAATGGATTACAGTACTGTTTTCGCGTCTCATCGAATAATGTCTTCTGAAAGCGGGTAAAGCAAAAAAAGAAAAGAAAAAGAAAACCAGTTATAAATAATTAATCAAACTAAATTTTTTCACAAATTATGGGTATAAAAGTTTAAGTTTTAATTATTTTCAACTCTCGTGACAATAGTGCATACAAATATTTATTTGCGTAAAAGTGTCATGTGCGATAGTGTTTTGATGCGACCAATTTCATCAAAATTAACGAAAAAAAACTTTCTTTTGACAACAGTTTGGCATCTCTAACATTTAAATAATTTGTTTGAATATATTTTGTTTAAATATATTTTCGATTTCTGAATATACTTGGAAACTGAAACCTTCGTAGTATTTTAATATTTTTTCGGTTTCTTGAATAAGATAAGAATTAATTTATTGCCATTTGTATATTTTCAATGTTTTATTCAGGATACGAGTACTGCCGCTAAAATTCAGACATTATAAATGACAAATTATAAACATTAATTATTAATTGCTAAATGATAATTGATTGCGTATACATAAATCATTGTAAATCGTATTACAAAAATATTACCGGTTTTAATATACGTGAATTTTCAAAATAATATATATAACTCAGGTAAAAAGAAAAAGGATTTATATCTGAAATAGTCAGTGTATTTCAATGAAAAACCAAATAGTAAAAGTTACGACTGAAATAAAACTACTGATTTTATTATTTAATAATTTACTGTACTATTTAAATTGTAATTTTTATTATTTGATTCTCTCAGTGCGTTTTAAACTGACAAATTTTATTTTCTTTCAATTATTTTTTCATTAGTTCCTTTTTTAAAAAAGTTTTTAGTTTTATATTAAATTAGATTTAAAAGAATAAATCATGAAGTTATTTCTTAATTAAAAATGACACAATTAAATCTTAGGAAACTGAAAAAAAAATCAAAAAATTATTTATTATTATAGTATTCCTTCTAATACTAATATATTTTAACTATTTTTTCATTAGCGATTATTTTATATTAAAATAAAATTTTATAAAACGTATTAAGAACGTTGAAAGTTTTATAAACGTCAAATAATAGTAATTAACAAATTTTCTTTTTCACATTTCCGTCTTGAATGAACAAATTCCTTTTTTTTAGAACAACTTTACAACCAAAAAGAATTAATAATGTCTTCGAAAAAAGTTTCTCAGTCGATTAAAAATGGTATAATTTTATGCAACGCGTAATTTTCTCTGTTACGAATTCCTCTCGTTCTCTCTTTCTCTCTCTCTCTCCCTCTCTCTCCTTCTTCAGCCGATATTTTTTAACGATCATTTTGTCTCAATTTTGTTTTCTTCGCAATGTGGAAATTATCGCTCGAGATGTTGACTCCTTGCACGAAGACGATTATACAATTTGGCCTAATTAAAAAAAGTAAAAGTAACTTTGCGGTGAAAAGAAAAGGGAGGCGGGGAAAAAAGTAACGACGAAGTAATTTAACGGAAACGAACGAGAGATGATAAAACGCGACGAGAGAGAAAAAGAAATTCGCAAACGAAGCGACTGGCAGAAGAGTTGGACTGGTGAGAACAGCGCGTTTGCGAAATATTAAGACTTATTGCATAAGCAGTTATGGGATATTGAAAGCAGTTGAACTCAAAAGAGTTTGCACTGGTCCTTCCGTATACAACTTTCTCCCATAAGATCGGTTCGTTCGTTTCACTTTCTTCGAACTGTACATCGAAAGTCACCCGCCCGGAAATGCAAGTGCGCCTGTAGACGGACTTAAATCAAGTTACGCCGATACTTGACAATGCTTTTCGCTATTTTTCTAATAATCTCGTAGTAAATTTTATTATTATTCAATCAGGACGAAGAAGGAAAAGAAAAAAAAAACGATTATCGAGCTGCCTGTCTGATGTAACACTTATGCGTGTGTACCTTGGAATTATAAAATCATATAACATTCTCAACGAAAGATAAAAGAAAATACACGTATAAAATGAAGTACTCATTAAACGTATACGTCACGTCATTTTAACTTTCGGTACACGAGGGAAATTAATTTTAATTGATTTGTTATATTTATTTTTATTTATTATACTTGCAGCATTATATATTTGCAATATATAATATATATTTGCAACAAGAAGTTTATGTGAATCAAATATTTGATTCAGAAATTACTTTTTGGTGAACCTTTTTTTTCGACAAAGAAAATTTATGAATCTTTTTCGTTTCAGAGCACTTTTAACAGCGGCTTTGATTTTTATTCTCATCTTGTTGCTCCTTTATCTTGCGTCGCGTAAACCGCACGGTTATCCGCCAGGTATTTATAAAAAATTAAACTTTTTCATCGGGAGATCCAAATGGTAATTAACTATATAGTAGATGTTGCTACTCAAAATGGCAAAGTAACTATTTCAATGGTAAAACCGCACTCTTAAGAATACCTTTAAAAATAAAATTTAAGTTGTAAATTCTAATATTTGGTTCTCTCAGTATTGCGCTTTTTCATTTTAATTTTATGATTAAAAAATTGAATATATATAATAAACTAATCGTTTATTAAGGTCCAAGGTGGTGGCCGATTTTGGGATCAGCGCTAGAAGTTGCAAGACTGAGAAATGAGACTGGATACTTGTTCGAAGCTTTCGTCAAACTCTCGAACCAATATGGACCAATCGTTGGATTAAAAATTGGGAGCGATCGGATGGTCATTGTGAATAATTATGAAGGCCTCAAAGCTATGGCGTCGAACGAAATCTGCGATGGCAGACCGACTGGTCCAATTTACGAAATACGAACTTTTGGAAAAAGACAAGGTAATATTTGTTTCCTTTTTTTATTTCCAAATGAAAGTCATTCGTACAATATTCTAAGAAAACCAATCATAAAATAAATTATTTCCATAAATCATATCACTGATGATTTCTTATAAACATGGCGCTTGAAGAAGCGGGACGTTAAGAAATCAAGTTCTTAAAATTTACGACATTTTTGTGAAAAATTACATTTGTAAAAATTACAATTTATACAATATATCTTAACTGTTTCGAAACACTTGCAAAAATTACAATATTACTGCAAAACTTACAATATGTATCGTAATTTTTACAAACGCAATTTTTCGATGAAAAAAAAGTTTTTCGTAAGATTCGAACATAAAAAATAAAGTTGCAATGTGATGGTCCAGGTGTTCTCGTAACCGACGGTCATCTTTGGACCGAACAACGTCGTTTCGTTTTGCGTCATCTACGCGAGTTTGGATTCGGTCGCACCAGTATGTCGACAATGATTGAAGAAGAAGCCGCACACTTGGTGGAACATTTTCGAAAGCTGCTGCGAGGTGATAACATTGTACCAATTACACAAAATGTTAATGAAGACGAAATACATAACAACAATAACAAGAAAAATAATCAAATCTACAAACTTCTTGGTCCGAATGAAAAGAATTCAACAGTTGATGAAAACGAATGCAATAATCGTGAAGCTAAGTCGAAGATTGAAGACATTTACGTGAAAGCTGAAACTTACGATGAGGTGGTCAAGGCGTCGTTCCAAGTGCCTGGAATTGTCGTGCAATTACAAGACGCTTTTGGTGCTCCAGTTTTGAATACACTGTGGAGAATGATGGCCGCGAAAAGGTTTTACTTCAAGCTTGAATTTAATTTCAACAATTTTAAATTCGACTTTAAACCTTAACTTATTTGCAAAAATATATATAAATAGTACAATTTACCACTAAATAGTAAAAATTTCTACGTCAATAGAATAAAATATCGGATTTTAAAATGTAAATTTTGTTATTTTGCCATTTAAACAATAACTTTCACTATTTTTAAATTTCAATAATAAAAAATGTTACAAAATAGTAAAAGTTTCAATTTAAATGGTAAAACACGTATTGGTTTCATAATGTAAATACTTTTAAGTAGCTACTTTTATTATTTCATTTCACTATTTAGTTTTCAATAATAAAAATTATTACAAAATAGTAAAAGTTACTTCTCTTTAAATCTAAAGTTACCATGAAAGTGATGACTTTTATTATTTGATTCTTTCAGCATACAGCTGATGAAAGAAGTTAAATATAAATTATTATTATATTAATCAGTGTTAATTCCATTAATTAATTTTTTTTATTTGCTTAAAAATAGGTATACACCTGAAGACAAAGAACTGATATATCTTCAAAGGATTCTTGGCAAAATGTTACGAGAAGTTGATATGATAGGATCTACCTTCAGTCACTTTCCTTTTACACGATTTATTGCTCCTGAACTATCTGGTTACAATAAATTTTTGCACACGCACCAGCAATTGTGGAAATTTTTAGAAGTAAGTTAATAACTAAATAAATTTCATTCAAGAATTGCATTCTACATGCACTCTTCGTTTATTAAAACTACATTAAAACTACTAATGTATTCCTTTTAGGAAGAATTAGAAAATCATAAAAAAACTTACAATCCGAATGTAATGAGAGACTTGATGGATGTATATTTACAAGTGTTGGAGGACAAAGATCACAGCAATACTTTTTCCGGTAAAATATTGCTCGAGTTTGAAATATTTAATCGAACTACTACTTTTTTTATATATATAATAATTTTTGATTGATATTCTGTTTCCAATCTTGTTACATATATTTTAAATGACCATATACTTAAAAATATACATTATGTATTATGTACGTAAAACATATTTCATTTTTCATGTTTTAATTAGAAAGTCAACTGCTTTCAATTTGCGTGGATTTATTCATGGCCGGTTCAGACACGACAACAAAAGCTATGAGCTTTGGTTTCTTGTACATGGTACTTTATCCTGAAATACAGAGAAAAGCTCAAAAAGAAATAGACTCGGTATTAGGACGTGATCGATTACCAACTTTGAATGATAGACCTAGGTAAAATATTATTGTTTTTGTTACACGAATGAATTTAAATGCCATTATATTATATAAAAATTATCTTTCAGTATGCCATACGTCAATGCAATAGTATTAGAATCAATTAGAATGTTTATGGGAAGAACATTAAACATTCCACATCGAGCACTAAAAGATACAACCCTGCTTGGATACTCTATCCCAAAAGTAAGTAAACATTTTTAGACACTTTTTTCTAAGTGTATTATCTTTATATATAAAATATTATTTATAATCGTTTATATGTTCACAACGTTTTTGCAGGATTCTATGATTGTCGTGAACTTTAATAGAGTACTGATGAATGAGGAATATTGGGACCAACCAGAAAAATTTATGCCTGAAAGGTTTATCGACAAAGATGGCAAGTCATTCATGACTGAACATTTTGCTCCGTTTAGCATTGGTAAATTTGAACTTTAATAATAAGCCATTGCCTCAAATAAAGTTTTAGTTACGTTGTAAATTACAAGTATGGTTTTCAGTAACTATAATTAATCTCCTCAATGATTTAGGAAAACATCGTTGTATGGGAGAAGTTCTTGCTAAAAGTAATATTTTTGTAATCATGGCTGCATTGTTACAAGCTTTTACATTTTCAACCGTTCCTGGCGAAGAAAAACCGAAATTAGAGTTTGTCGATGGCGCAACACCTTGTCCAAAACCGTACAGAGTATTAATCAGTGCACGAATCTAAATTGTTGGTAAGTAAATATTTTTCAATCAATATAAATAATTCGATATTCATAAAGATTTCCTTTCAGATGCTAAAATATAAACTACTTAAAAAAAGTTTTATTTTTGCATTAGACATCATTAACTGGTACATTTTGCAGTAAATTATGCCGAGGAGTTTGTGAAAGAAATGTAAAATAACCATAATAAATGGCTAAGTATGAAAATGGAAATACAACTAAGTTTAAAAATAGAAACGCAATTCCAATTATTTTAAATATCATTTGTCGATTCAGCTTCAATATGTTACAAAAATGGTTGGAAAACAAAAAGATAGATATTAAACTTATGTTAAGTCACATAATTTCCCATTGAAACTATGTAAGAATTATCCTTTGAAATATACATTTTTATATGAAGAAATATAATTTTCTTAAATTCCCTTCACAAATATTCTTACAAATTTACTTAATAAAGTATCGAATATTTTGTTCTTTTAAAAATGCAAGTAATAAAAACCTAAACAATAAAAAACAACTGAAATCGTTATATAAAAGGTAGGTGTAAAGTCTACTTTTTATTATAAGTTTACTTTTTATACAGTTTCTCACAATAACTCAGACATATCATTAATGGGACAAAATAACGTATTTTAAGTTACAAAACTCACAAAATTTGTAAAGAACAGGTCAAGCAAAAAAGGAAGATCAAGTCAAAATGAAAAATATGTCCTCAGTTGTACACAATTAATAAAATTAATGGTTCTGATAATTTTCGATTATGATACAAGTTTATTCTTGTATTATTTGAACATGAGAAGATAAAGGAAAACTCAGAACGTGTCCCAAGATTAATTTTCCGAATCTGGTTTGTCCTTGCCGTCACTTTGTTCAGAACCAGCACGGAATTTTTCCTCAGACTTACGGGACTCCTTATCCGTTTTTTTCTCTTTACTTCGCCTTTCCTTTTTCTCACTACGATCTCGTTCCGACTTGTCTGCGTCGCTGCTCTTTTTATCATTGCCGTCGCTCTTGTCTTTACTTCTGCGCTCACGATCTCGATCTTTGTCACGCACCTTGTCTGAATATTTGGACTTGGACGACCTTGATTTAGACTTTGATCGAGAACGTCGCGATCTGGACTTAGAGCGACGTTTACTCCTTGAACCTGAACGACTACGTCGTGGTGAACGCTTCTTACGTTCACGGTCTCTATCACGGTCACGTGATCGGCTGCGCGAATGCCTACGTGAACGTGATCGTGATCGTGAACGATGACGGCTGCGTGACTTGTTTCGTCTTCTAGAAGGCGATTTGCGAGATCTGCGCTCACGCGACCTTGAACGTTTTGAACGTGACCGAGAACGTCGTCGATGTCGTGAACGGGAACGTCTGTGTCTTGAGCGTGATCTCCGACGGGAACGGGATCTGAAATTAAAATAAAAATATTAAATTTTTTAGTAATTACAAAATTCCATTCATTGATAAAAAGGTATTTCATAAGAAATATAAAATATAGAAAATTTAAAAGTAGGGCAGATATAATTCAAAATAATAAATAATAGCATAATTTTTCATCACTCTTGTTTAACTATTCCATCACTGACAACTTTCTGTATTTAAATCAGTCCTATGATGTAAAAAATTACCTTCGTGAACGCCCTCTAGATCTTGATCTAGATTTGCGACTTCTAGAGCCACTTCTACTACGTTTATTTTTTGATAATATACCAATCATTGGATCTATTGTGGCAGAGATTAAACTCTGTGCTTCTTTTACACTCGACATTGCTTCTTCAATTTCTTTTTGTGCAGCTTCATTACTTTTTGCTTCTGGTTTGGCAATAGCTTGTGTCGAATGATATATTTTAATTGGTCTGTTACCAAGTAATTTTCCGTTTAATTGTAGAGCCGGTATAATGCTTGGTTGTTCTGATAACTCCACTAAAGCATAATGTTCGGAATCTGAATCTCGAGTACAAATTCTTAAATATTTGATCTCCACGTTATTGTTAGCGAAAAATTCAAGCAACTGATCTGCAGTGACAGAATGATCCAAGTTTGCTACTAGTAAAGTACGTCTAATTTCTTCAATACGACGACTGTCTAGATTTCCTGGTAGATGGGGATACGTTGGTAAACCATTGGCTTCTAGCTTAGGATCAATTGTCACAATTACATGATTTGGTGGAATTCCTTGTATAGAATTAACGACGTTTGGTGGTAGTTTTGGTTCAGATGGATATAATCCTACAAATGAATAAAGTTTTCTCTATAAGTAATTCTTCTGTAAAATATTAAGCTATAATCAAGAAAAATCACTTAAATGTAATAATTTTGCTTGCTTTTTAATAATACAAAAAAGTTCAAAGCTTTGATAGAGATGGAAAATAAAAATTATTGTTGTGTATGTAGCAACTCTCTCAAATTTTATGAAGTTCAATATCAAAAGAATTCTGTACAGATTACTCTGATGACTAATTAAAAATATTACATTTGTTTTTTAGGTATCCCATTGTTAATATAAATATCCAAGCTAAAAAATATTCTAGACAGATAATTAACATACTAAATTTATTGGTAAGTTATTTTGAATATTTTTAAGTCAGTCGTTGAGATAATCTTGATAAACTATTAAAACACAGATATGACTAATTGAGAACTACTATAAATAGGTTTCTATAACGAACTTCATATAGAAATTTAAAGACTTATGTTTGTATAACAAAACTAACATAAAAAGATTAGTCTGCAAAGGACTCAATTTAAAAATTTACTCTCTTTCTCCGATTTACAAGCATAAAAAATAAAATATTACCTGGAACAATAGTCCCATTTTTAGTGAGTTCCAGAGCTCTTTGCTCATCAGGAATATCACTGCTTTGATAAGGAATGACAATAAGAGCTCTGTCGATGAAAACTGTATTTGTCATGTGTTGAGCGACAGCGACACATCCTTGATCATAGAATTTGATATAACAAATACGAGATTGCACCGGCACTGCTACGTCTCGGATCGTCGGGTATAATCTGATGTCCTCGATTTTGCCCAAGTAGCCGAAGAGAGTTTGCATTTGATCTTTTGTCGCTTGTGGCGCGATGTTTGTAACCTGCACGACTCTGGACGACGTTCCCACAGCCATTGCGACGCTGCTTTTTAAAGGTTAACTTTAACAATCAACACGCCAGTCGTTCAGAAAGTTTTTTAGTTTTTTCTTCTGAAATAAGTAATGCGTCCAAGTACAAATACTCCCCCATTCTCAGTCATTTTACTTTTTGATCCGTACTCCTCATTACTATTAGTTAGTAAATTTAAAAAGTTATGATACTCGTGAAACGTATACGACTACTTTTGATAAAAAGTAATGAAACCAGGAGATGCACAACAAGAGTCACCTATATATACTTGTGGAATGAATGTAATGAGATAAAATTACTAACATGAAAGTCCCTAGGTATAATATTTTCTTCCTAGGGTTTGTCTTTTTCCCTAAATGGATGATCCTAAAAGTTGGAAAGAAACAAAGCATAAGGAAAATATCTCCGACTATATTGAACATTTAATGTTTTTTAATAACAAATAAATGAAAAATGATTATTATATTAAATTAATCGATAAAAATATTGCAGTTTTAACCAATTTCAAGCGTTACAGTTTCTGTATTTGTTGTACAAAATAAAACTACGGATGATGATGATGATAATATAATTATTGTTCCCGATAGAACATAATGTAATTTATACGAATATTAGACGATTATTTAGCTCTTATTTGTAAATATAATAAAGGTATATGAAACGTATAAAAATAGATTGATTTATCAGAGATATATTTGTCTTTATATCATCACCTCTAACGAAAACTACAAAATCTGGCATTTTTCAAACGTTCTACCTTTGTAAGGTACGTTGTTATACTAATAGTCGCAAAAATGCGAAAAACGCGATAAATAAAACAACTCATTGTGACGTTTTGCCAATTTGTTGAATTGATGCTAAGATTTTCTTTTCATTTCTGTTATTTTATAAAGTTTTCGTTAATTTTTTAAGAATAAACAAATTGTATAATTTTTTTGTACGTTTCGCATGTATACTTTCAAGTTTTACTTTTTTGTGTATATATAGACACTTTTTTTTAAATATTATATATTATATTATTATTGTTATCATTTATTCTTATACATAATACTCTTACAAATTGTTTGCTCAGACATTTTTTTGTCGCGCTTGATAAAAATTGTAAGCCCGATATTTAATTAAATTTGAAGATATTTTCTTAAAAAATATTTTCTTAAAAAAAAAAATTGTTTCTTCAATGAACTCTCAGAAAAGCAGAAGCAGAAAAAAGAATAGCGTGGATTAAAGCCAAATCCACAGCATTGCGTGACAAACGTACACGTATCACCGCTTCTCGTCATCGAGATAAGAGCCAGTGAGAAGATCTTAAAATCTTTGACTCCGATTTAACCGTGTGACCCTTGATTGACCTTCGCCTTGCAATAATTCAAACTCTTGGCTCCGATCGCTTTCTCAACGGCAAAACCGGTGAATCGAATACTTCTCAACAGTGTTTCACCGCCAATAACAAAAGGTAACGCAAGCTTCTCGTTTTAACCCGGGCACATTATTATCGATCGTGTTTATCGATATTTTGTTTTCCTCGCGCGCATACCGCGCTTTCCGTTAATCGTTCGCTTTCATGAATGAAAGGTCCACGTTCGTTGTTTACATTCCTTCTAAAATCGCTTGTTCATTGTAATTTTAATAAAAAAAACAATAGATCGCCACTTATCCGGCTGTTAACTCGTGCATTACTTTTTTTTACTAATCTTTTTAATGTGATTTTCGTCTAATTTGTTTCGAGCTTCGTTGCGTCACGCTGTGTATTTTTTTCTTCCCGTCAGCAGTTTTTAAATCATTTTGAAACGTGTACCACGTAGACAGCTTGAAATATTTTTATTCGCTTTACTATTTACCGGTGTTTACTTTCAATATTTTTAAGCTATCGAAGAACATATAAAAACGTTGAAAAAGTGATTGGAATCGTTACTTAGGCATAAATTATTTTATTAAATAATTAAATCATTGCTGAAGGTCCTCTTGACGAAATCAAGGCAACATGTCCCAGTCACGTGTTTCTAGGCGGTTTTATCGAATAGATAGTCAAAATGAGTTGCTCGACTTTATGGACCATGGAATGACCGCGCAAATGGAAAATCGATGGACTTTTGAAGTTGCTTGGGAAGCTGCAAATAAAGGTAGGTAGAATTGATCATTATATACAGTATTATTTTAATGATTTTGATACATTGTATACGCATTATGTTCTATTAAGATATAATTTATGTAAATTTTTAAAGTGCAAATTCATTTTTTTTAAACATGATCTTTTTATTGAATATGTTATATATAATAATTCTGTAGCAACGGTCAAGTTATTTCTCAATATATTTTGTTTATTAATATTTATATATGTCGCTTTATATTAAAAATCTCTTGTGGATTATTTAATGAAAATACCTTAAAATCATTTTAAGAATAGTTGCTTAGTTTTGGCGAGGAGCCACATAATTACGCTACACATATGTAGAAATGTAATTAAATATTTTTATTCTAGTGACAATACATTTGAATAACAATAATTTATAAAATGTATTGCTTTCAGTTGGTGGCATTTACACGGTGATACGGTCGAAGGCATACGTTTCCACAGAAGAAATGGGAGATCAATATTGTTTGATTGGGCCTTACAAAGAAGTTTCTGCCAGAACTGAAGTCGAGGAAGTTGAATTCCCAAGTGGTCATCCGCTAAGTAAGGCAGTTCGAGTCATGCGGGATCAAGGATTCAAAGTGAGAATATATATTTATTTAATGTGCAAACACATCTAGTATGCTGTCAAATATTGGCAGATATCCAATTACAAATCATAAATTTAAAGAAACAACTACTTACATAAGCTTCCGTAAATAGTGGCTTTATTTTTAGCTATTTGTTAATAATGCAACTAACAGTTTTGAAGAAAGCTGAATTTTTTTCTTTTAACATTAAGAAGGTCCAATGTCAAAATTTGAGAAATAACTTTTAGATAAAATAGTTTGATAAAAAACAATGTTGTTATTATCTCTTCGAAAATAGATTTATATACAAATATTTTTAAATACTACTTTTAATACTACTTCTAAGGTTGTTACTGGAACTTGGTTGGTGGATGGGAACCCACAAATTATATTGTTTGACATTGGAAGCGCAGCATGGAAATTGGATGAGTACAAACAAGAATTGTGGAATAAATGCAATTTAGGTATACCCCATCTAGATATCGAAGCTAATGATGCTGTCATTCTTGGTTATTTAGTTTGTCAATTTATTGGGGAATTCAGGTAATTGTTAAACAAATTTCATTCAACTTGCTTCTGGTCTGAATTTAAGATTTATGTATACTTACAGCCATTTATAGAATATAAAAAGCAGGTATAAAATACGTTTTCTGTTTATCAATTAGACAAGCAGCTGAGGAATTTTCATCTAACAAACCTCAAGTAGTTGTACATTGTCATGAATGGCAAGCTGGTGTTGGCATTATTGCACTGCGAACCAGACATATTGATGTGGCAACTGTTTTCACAACTCACGCCACTCTTTTGGGAAGATACCTCTGTGCTGGCAAAACTGATTTCTATAATAATTTGGATAAGGTATTTTTTCCTTCTACTTTTCATTAATTCTATAAATACGTTCAACTTTCATCAGCTTTTTTTTCATAAGTTTTCAGTTTTCAAAAGTTTTTATTCTTTTCAGTTTAACGTTGATGAAGAAGCAGGAAAAAGACAAATTTATCATAGATATTGTATGGAACGTGCTGCCTCACATTTAGCACATGTTTTTACCACTGTATCCGATATTACAGGTTTTGAAGCCGAACATTTATTAAAACGAAAGCCAGATATAATTACTCCGAATGGTCTCAATGTTAAGAAATTTTCGGCACTCCACGAGTTTCAGAACTTACACGCCGTGAGCAAAGAGAAAATACATGAATTCGTTAGAGGACATTTCTATGGGTAAATCCATAGATCTTATCATGTATCAATAATTATGTTTTGTCAACTTTTTTAATATAATATCTACTTTTTATAGTCATTACGACTTTGATCTGGATAAGACGCTGTACTTCTTTATTGCTGGTCGATATGAGTACGGAAATAAAGGCGCTGATATATTTATTGAAGCTTTGGCTAGACTGAATCATTACCTCAAAAACTCAAGACCTGATCTTACAATTGTCGCTTTCCTTATTTTTCCAGCGCGAACTAATAACTTCAATGTTGAATCATTACGAGGTCACGCTGTTAGTGTTACAATTCATTATAACTATAATTGACGCATTTCTTGTTGTTATTAATAATATTCTTCATTTAAGGTAACTAAATCGTTGAGAGACACCATCAACGATATTCAACAAAAAATTGGAAAACGTATGTATGAAATGTGCTTATCCGGACGTATGCCAGATAGTCAGGAATTGCTTCTCAAAGAAGATATTATAAAAATGAAGAGGTAATAAATGAAAGTATGAAAATAGTTTATAAGATTATTATCTCATACATAAATTTTTTAAAAAATCCTTCATCAAATTGTAACATTCCAGATGTTTGTTTGCTTTACAACGTAATGGATTACCACCAGTTACAACTCACAATATTATTGATGATTGGAATGATCCGGTTCTAAATGCTATTCGAAGATGTAACCTTTTTAACTCTGTCCATGATCGCGTGAAGGTACTAAATGTGCTAACATTATAATTATAAAACATTCTTTTCATAAACATTACCTTTTTTCAGGTTGTTTTCCACCCAGAATTTCTCTCTTCAACAAATCCTCTCTTTGGTTTAGATTATGAAGAATTTGTCCGAGGTTGCCATTTAGGAGTTTTCCCCTCATACTATGAACCATGGGGTTATACACCAGCTGAATGTACAGTTATGGGTATTCCTAGTATAACTACTAACTTATCAGGATTCGGTTGTTTTATGCAAGAACATATCGCCGACCCTATGAGTTATGGTATATACATAGTTGATCGACGGTATATAGGTCTTGAAAATAGTGTTCAACAATTGGCTCAATACATGTTTGACTTCGCTCGATTGAATCGCAGACAGCGTATCATTCAGCGAAATAGAACGGAAAGGTTGAGTGACCTACTGGACTGGAGAAATCTAGGAATCGTATGTTTTGAACAAGTCGTTAATTAATTGAATGTGTAATACAAACGTTTGTTTCATTTTCCAATTAATTTGTAATGTTTTTCTATTGTAGTATTATCGGCAAGCAAGAATCAAGGCTTTAATAACAGTTTATCCGGAGCTGGCATCAGAATTAACTGAAGGTGGAGCTCATAAAATGAAATATCCACGACCAATTAGCGAGCCACCTTCACCTTCTTCTTCAAGACACACAACTCCAGCAGCATCCGTCCATGGATCTGATAACGAAGATGAAGATGATGATGATGAAGTTGATGAAAAACAAGAGGTAGACATAAAGTTTAGTTTACACAATTCAATCTGTAAACTATGTTTTAATTGACTATGTATTTAATGTTACTACTACTTTTATTAGCAAAAGATTAATTTTTTGTTTCTTGTTTCAGCTTGAAGAATTAAGAAAAGTCCACATTCATTGAAGAATAAACAAAAATGAGCAATTTTTCAAACTACAGCTTAAATCTGCAAAGCAATAAAGCGCCAAGTGATAAAAATAATATTTTTACCACTTGTATTCGTGGTGAAAATAATTTTTGGCTTTCCTGTTTTAAAATTTTATTATTATTGTTTTATATAATGATATAAAAAAGGATTAAATAATTTTTTTCTGCGAAAAGAATTGAAATTTCTTGAAAACTTGTGCTAAAAAATTATTGTTGCCACGTCACCGGAAATTATGTACACATCTTAGGCGAGAATGTCCCCGTTACATAACACATTATTTTGCAACAAATTCAACATACTCAAATGTCTCCAAAAAAGTATTGAATGATTAAAGTTAACTTTCAATACTTTTGAAGTCAGCTTAAAGGTTGGTTAGAAATTCTTGAACAAATCATATAGTTTTATAAAATGTTTTAACAAAAACTGTCTTTTTTATAAAAAGAAATGATACGTCATTTTTGACTACGCTAGTTTTAATACAGAGTTTAATGCAATTTCAATAATTGTATGAAGCAACATTCATCAATTTGATTTAAATAATATTGATGTAATGTGAATGTTTTAAAAGTGTTTACAATTTTAAATGATATAGTTGTTGATTGTCGTTTAATATAGTTTATGTATTACTGTCATACAATCATATGAGATAGAATGTTATTTACAATATAATAGACTATGTGCAATGAAAAATGTTTTATAATAATTTTAAGTATGATGTTAATTGTAATAGTTATATTAAAAACTTACTGATCATGACAGACATGATAGCCTTTCAATACTTTATAAACGGTAAAGTTTAATGTTTTATGTATTTAAAGTGTGTGTCATATTCAAGCTGGACCGTGATTACGTAATTTTTACACATTTTTACATTCTTTTAAACTCAATTTAGAAGGCACTACTATTTTTATTTTGATCTATTAGATCTATTAGTATAAAAATGATAAATAATGTAAAAATATGATTCGTGTTAAACACTTAATCACCAATCCTGCTTCAGTATTTTTTAAGACCTAGTTTATTCAGAGGTTCCTCATATTTTTAACATACTCAGAGTTCCGTTTTCAACAAATTTACCAATGAAAAAATTATAGAATACTGCTCATGCTAACTGAAAAGACTTTACAAAATTTGACCAAATTATTATAGTTTTACCAATAGTTAAGTAGCTGATATTATATTTTGTGAATCATAGTCTATTTTATAGGTTTTAGAGTTTTTAATAAATACAAATGAGATTTATATGCAGACAGTTTATTACTATTATTATATGTAATAATAAAATATATGACTGATGAATTGCACAAAATAGTTTACATTTTCTTTTAAAATAAATCTGTTCGACCTGGATGGACTTTAATAGTCTTAAAGCAAGCATTTCATTACAATAATTTTGTTATATTTGTTGTACCATATTTTAAGAATAATTAAAAAAGCACTGCACTTTGCTTAGTGTATAAGTATACATTTTATTTGTTAGTGTAAAGGTAAAAAAAATCACTCTATATTTTATATAAACTTATATAATAAAATTTGACGATGTAATTTTTGTTACTTGCTATTGCTTATTTTTGTTATATATTACACTTTTATAATTGCAAGTCTGAATTCTTATGGAAATTATTTCCAAAAATATTTGAAAATGTCTGAAATATATATGAAAAACTTTTGGTACAGAACTCGACAGATATTTTTAGACGTCTTCAGAAAAGTCCCATTAGGGATGTTAACCATATATAGAAACAATCTGTTTTTAATATTTTTTCTGTTCTATATATACACACATATATATCTTTATATTATTTTAACAATAATTATGAAACTACAAGAAAAAAAACATTAATAATTGTACTTTTCATTTAATTATATTTGCTAATATAACAAATATATATTAAATATTGATTGCAACAGTTAGACACATGTATACGTCAGACTTAATTTGTATAGAAAGTATAATTAAATGATAAGTACCATTGACTGACGCGATATTTTAAATATTCTGTAGAAAATATTTTCTGTTTTGCTTATTCTCTTGTATAAATCTTATTCATTTAGAATTCACCACAGAATATTTCTAACATTTTTACAAATATGATTTTTGATTAAAATATATAACAATATATATTTGAACGATAGAAAAGGCCCCTCTTTTAGAACCAAAGGTCGCCGCTTTCTTCTATTGGTTGAGAATGTTGCAATTCCATTTTAACCGATGATTTATTGTCCATTTCCTCATCGCTTTCTGACACAGCCAAATCATCTTGTATTTTGGTTTCCATTTTGGTCTCACGGTTTGGCAATCCTGCCATCAGAAAATCTGATGGATCATAATTTGGATCAACATCTATACTCTCATCTGAAAAAGCAAGTTTCGTATGAATACATATTAAACTTGTTTTTTTTTTTTTTTCACTATTAGAAATATTTTGTGGGAAACGAACCTTGATGTAATAATTGCTGTTCTCCCACGTAATATCCAGCATTTCCAAGCTGTACCATTGCTTCTGCAGCTTGCTGACTGTCGTCGTCTGCCGGAAATTCATTTTCACCTTTCATTTCTCCTATTTCTAGTGTATCCACATCCATAGCTTCATGTTGTTCATCATCTACAAATGGTACTTCATCGAATTCGTCTTCACTCGAAAATTGCAAATCTAAAAATGGGAATCATTATTATTAATAATGTTATATATAGAATTGTTTTTCAGTGCTCATTATCTTAATACAACTTACCTTCTTCAAGAACATTTTCTTTCTTTCTAGAAGAAAGCATTCTAGACTGAGCAGCTTCTGGATCTCCCTCAACATCAACAAAATCATAATCACCTGCATTTGACTTGTCATCACCATTGTCTGGTGAACTATTATGACCCTACAAGTTAAATTTTTATGGGATTATTAATAATGTTAACTTCAATTAAAATTATCATCCTGATGTGATAATGTAAGTGAAGGCTTTACCTCTCTGTAGTCAGGTTCGGGCATGGTGTAATTATCTTCTTCAGGACCCATCCATGATGTATCAATTCCAGCTTGTTCCATTGCACGTTGTTGAACTAATGCAATGTTCTTTTCCAAAGGAGTAAGATGCTCATCATACTAATAACAAATTTATATTAATATTGATTCACTAAGCGACATGGTGTTAGTAAAACTATTTTACATATTCGACTTCTTACCTCATCCAATGTATCTTTGCAGATTTTTATCAGGTTTTCTGCCTTTTTAACAAACGGTGAGTCTTTTCCATTATAACTGGCTGCATTGATTGCAATCAATTCAATATCCTTTATGAATTCTTGGCGATTGTGATATTTGTGCGCTGAAATATACAATTTTGGTTAGTTTACAATTTTCACTCATTTTCTTTATATTTACTCATTATTGTTTATATAATTTGTCATTCAAATGTATACCTGCAACTTTACGTGCAATAGTTTCTAGGTCCATTGGATGTTTGACAACCGTATAATAATCTTTTACCAGTTTTTTGTTAACGGGTTTGAGGAATGGCCAAGCATCTTGTAAAGATTTCAATTTATTGTTTACGATGTTATCCAAAATGAAAGTTAACGCGACCTGGTCATCGTCATCGAGCAGAGGATTGATGGCTTTCTCTAATTTCATTAATCTGTCCTCTTTTTCTGCAAGTCTTTGGACACACATGTCTAACATGCGTTTTGCAGCAAGGGATAGTGGATGTTTTGAACCATTATAAAGATTTGAATTTTCAACAATTTGATTAACATCCGCGAGAAATTCTTCACGACTTTGATATTTCTTTTGCCTTAAATTTTCTCGAATAGTTTGCAAATCCATAGGGCGCTGAACAATTTTTTTATAATCAGGTACGGTCTGTTGATAAAAAATATATTACATTATTTTACACACATAATAATTGAAAACAAGTTAAAAATAATAAATTAGTAATAACAAATGACACAGACAAAACAATATTATCGATAAAATGGTAATTACTTTTGGATTGACTGGAAACAGAAACAGAACTACGTCAGGTAAGTCTCTCATTTCATTAAGAATGCTTTCCAATATTGTAGACATTACAACGACTGGATCTGTTCTTCGTCGATTAGCAGGTCTTTGATGTCTCTTTAGATAATCGCAGTGGTCGTCTCCAATCGGGCGTCGCCGTTTTCGAGAATTGACTGCTTCCTTTGGAACTTTTAACAGCAGCGTGCGACGTTTGACTTCCTCAGCGTGCTACGTTGAAAAAAATTATTATTCACTCATATTCATATAATTTATTGGACTTATTTTACTTTTTTGTATTAATCCTAGTATATACAGCAACATACCTTAATAAGTTTAGATGATAACTTGACTTTAGTGCCATCTACATTAACCAAGTCTTGATCATCTGTGGTTAGCTGTTTCTCAATTTCTTCTTCCTGTTCCTCGGTCATTGCAACATTGACCGGAGCACTCGACATGCTGTTTTGATAAAGTGGACAAGCTTTGTTTGTACGCATGTGGCCGACGTTTCCGCAAGCACCGCATTTCAATTTGAGGTCTGGTTTAAGTTTAGGTTTTTTACGTTTAGGAGGTGATATGTCAGACTTAGGTAATTTGGAAGGTAAAGTAGATTGGAAATTACTGTAAGGATTGTTACCGTTATTGGACAATGTTTCTAAGGGCGTGGAATTGTTTGTGGAACGTTCGAGCGTTGTTGTTGAATGGGAATTCGCATTTGGATTTACATGGCCCTGCTTTTCTTGGTTGCGCTTGATTCCTGTGTTATTAACACATCAAACGCCTCCGTCGATAAATGATTTTATAATAGAGTTGATCGTTGGATAATATACAACAGACGCTGCGGACGATTTGCATGATGTGGGTATCTCTGTCAAACTGAGAATCAAGTAGAACCGAAACATATCGTGTATGTGGTTAGGAGGCCACGACATACGACAG
>JABFOV010001024.1:0-28876 GCA_022817685.1 Aradophagus sp. ZL-2020
ATCAGGGAGTGTGTAGAGTGGTGGGGGTTTGGGGGGGGGGGGGGTGCGCGGGCGCTGTGTGGGAGTGGGGGGGGAGGGAGCCGGGGGGGGGGGGGGGGGGGGGGGGGGGGCGGGACCGGCGGGGGGGGGGGGGGGGGGGGGGGGAGGGGGGCTGCGCGGATGTATCGTACACACGATTCGACACATACGTGTGACATTTCACGGATTGAACGCACGAGTGGTCGTGCACTCGCGCCATTACCCACCCCGACGACTAGACATACTTGAAGCGCGTGCAGTCCGCAGTACGGCGTATTTTGCATCCACTAGGGAGTAAGTATTCGCGCACACGTGACCTCCGTCGAGTGACAGGAGGCTGCTACGAATTTTTTTTACGATTTTCCGTCGAGGAAATTCTGAGAAAATAACGCGCGTAAGTCTCGAACTATCGAGTTTCGTTTGAATTTCGCGGCGAAAAATTGAGTTCCAGGGAGAAGATCGAGCGGGCATTTGGAAAGATTATCGAGTGACAATCGGCCGTTGTTTCAGGTGACGCTGGCCGATACTGCAGCTTGAACGGACGTTCGAAAAGTTCTACGCCGGAGGAGCGCAGCGACACCGAAAAAAGTAAGTCGATCACTGTACTGAGTTTCGAGCTTTGTTTTGAGTTGAAACTGGGCTTTGGCTGTCGCTCACCGCGTTTCGTTCAGCAAAACGCGAAGACGATCGCGCGCCAGCAGTCCGCTTCTCCTGTTTTGTTCTCTTGCTCCTTTTCTTTATCGTTTCCTTTCTTCATCTCTCTTCGCTTTCTGTTTTTCACGTCGGTTGCGAGCGCTTGCATGTTTCATCTCCTGCCAATAATTCTCCTTGTGCCAACGCAAAACGCAATTCCAATAATTCTTCGTGCATTGTTCCGTTAAACGCTCCAATACTTTTTGCTCCGATATCACTTATCCTTTTTTTCAATTTAGCTTATGATTCATCTCAATGTGGTTTATATACATTTTCATCCGTTGAGGCTCGCGAAACATCGTCCATCGAGTGCGGGATAAAATCATTTTTCCCGTTTCTTCCCTTCGATCCTTTTTATTTCGTTTTTTTTGCTCGAGGTCATAATATTAAAATTAATTACATTTTACAATGCCGTATAAATATTTAATAATATACAGAGGAGCCGGGTAATTAAATTAAAGAAATTAGCAACAGTTGTAGTTGCAAATTGACGGTAATTTCCGAAAGGTAGTATTGATTCCGGTGATACTTACTTTAACTATTTCGCTTCCTCGGTGCTGAAGTAACTAATGTTTCATCTGCTTACAAACTTTATAAATCGAAAGGAATTTAATTGGAGAAATCATTAATGTTAAAACATATTCGTTTCTGTGAATGATACTATTTGAACAGTTTATTATTTGAAAATGAGTAATAATTTTTTATGACGATAATTAATACAACAAAAATTGGTATTGAGGTTTTGAAAATCACTTATTAAAGAATTACTGTTTCATATTGATCGTGCATTCAATAATCATTTCGTAAGTTAAATAAAATATATAAAAACTACCTCGATTTCTGCAAAAGAGATGTAAATTGAGACGTTTTTCAAATCAAATTTCAGTTAATTAGTTTTACGATACGTGCTCACCCCTAATATTTAGTTATATATTAACAAGAATGTAATTACTAAGACTAAAATTCCTTCAATGTAGTATAACTGTTTTGCAATTTCGGTTGTGTGTGATTGCTGTTGGTTTTCGCAAAGCGTTCTTGGTACCTTCTCGACACGTCTCCCTGGCTCCACAGAATCGAATCCGACAAATTGTTACGCCACCGACTCCGAAGAAACCAGAATGCCGTGCGGCTCGCGACAACGAAGACACCGTCGCAATCGAAACCGAAAACGAATTCAACGACCAATTTCGCCCCCAAAAGAAGCACCATCCTCGGACGATCAATGTTACGATCCTGAGGAAGTTCCGGAAGTCACGAAAACCCCAGATTCCGACGATTTATCGACCGCGCGGAACCTCTCGACTTCGAGAGGCCGAACGCGCAGAGATAAATACAAAATCGAACAGAAACAATTGGATCTCGGTCGACAAATTTGTGAAATAACGAACATCGTTGATTTACCACTGGAAGCCACTTTTGGTCACATAGAAAATGTCGGGATCCTGGATATTGGCCTTTCCAACGATACTGATTCCGTCATCACTATTTCGGAACCGTCCGAATCCGTTTGTCCTCTACCTGAAGTCTTGGCATTGAAACTCGAGACGTTAACGAACTGCAAATCGAATTCACGAAGTCACAGCGAAGTTGAAATTACGGAGATTAACGATGCTGGCATTGTCGCGGAGAGTAACAAAGTTCCGATTGTTTTGGAAGCAGAGTCGGACAATTCAGATGACTCGAACGATAGGGTGGAAAAACCGACGATATCCCAGGATGAAGAGAAGAATTTACGAGAATTCATTGAAGGTTTAAACCTTCCGTCCTTGTCCGCGACGGTCAACGAAGCATGTTACAAAGCTGATGTTGATAATCTGTCCGTAGGAAGTATTGCGTATAATAAGCCATACAAACGGGCCATTTTGAAGTCCTATTATTCTAACGACAGTAGATGCCTTAATATAATTCAAGAGGAGGGGGAGAGAGGCACGGAAGAAGTCGAGCAAAACATACGGGATTTCATTAATGAAGAAATCGGCAAATTTCGAAGAAAAGATGAAGATATTAGAAGACGTATAAACAACGAAAATAGTGAGGACACAGTATATACCGATGAAGTAGATGATATTATTACTCATAATTGCTCGAAAATTCGACAAAATGGAAGACGAACAAGAAGGCATACAAGTCCTGTGAAACTTGACGAAATTCATTTAGCCAGTGGTTGCAACGGGATCTCAAAAACTAGCGACGATTTGAGCATTTATGAGAAAGAATTTTTAAAAAAAGATAATATAGGTGAATTTTACTCAAATAACTTAATTAACGTCGTGACAGAAAAAGTTATGCAGATGACGAATGAAATTGAAAAAGAATTGCAAATCAATGTAATCCAAGGAAATGACGAGTCCACAACAGACAATTATGCGAATACCGAGGAGAAAAACAACGAATGCGAAAATCATGATGCACAAAGTCGAGTCGCCGAAAACAGTGGCGAAACTCGACGAGCGGTAACTCCATCAGAGAATGATTACCCAAGTGACCCGCCGGAAATGCCGCGAATTCCTCCTTTACCAAGTAATATAACAGTCTTGCCTAGAGGTCAACCGCCAATTCCGCCGCTTCGTATACGAGTAAGTCGGAAGACCTCACATCGAAGTCTCAGTCCAGTGGCAACGTCATTGTGGCCACAATGCCATTTCGATTTTTCCGCGCGCGAAACCGCGCGAGCTATACTCGATCGAATCTCGAGCCTGACTTGCTTTGCCTATCCAACTTATGGCATTTCGTGCAGGATAAACGAAAACAATTTCCCGGTTGAGTCGTTTTTAATGTTCGATACGATATCACGCGCTTCGTACGGCTCTGATTTCAAAAAGTACTGTCTCGCATTGCACTTTGACAATTTGTACGGTCCAGAAGACATCCGAAACCTGGTTGCTAAGCTGGAACTCGCTAGGAAATACGATGGCAGAGAATTGAGAATCAATGCTCGGTGCATCGATGACGCTGTTGGCAAGAAGATCGATTCCGAAATAGTCTATGACATTGCCGGTGGAAGCACGCTGACTGAAATAAATAATGACAACGATCTTCAACAGGAAGTTGCAACATATAGTGAACCGACGGTAGAAGCGACGATAAAAAATTTGAATTCCGCTGAAGAAGCTACAGATAAGAAGCTGATATCAACAAAGGATTCCAATCGCGTCTCTTCAGAAGACCCTTTGGAACGCGACTCGTCCAGTAGTGCGACGACGCCAAGTACGGAAAGATACAATCCTTCGCGGGATTCTATAGTTGATGTAATTTCCATAATTGATGAAGCGGAACAAAACAACGAGGAATTTGGCAACGAACCATCCCGGTCGACGCAATGTGGCCCGGAAGCAGCGGAAATGATAAAAAATTCAAGTCACGTATGCCAGGACAGTGTTGCTAACGCGATACCGCAAGTAACAACGCAATTATACCAGCCTGAAACATTATCGAGTCTCGCTATGAAAAAAGTCCTAACGATTCCATATGGACCATATATTCTCCAACAATTGACTGTACCCGAATTCATGAACCACGCGAGTCAAACTGATATACCTACTGCGACACTTTTCCAGCCTCCCAATCTCCCAAATTTTCAACCTTCCCACTTTCCAACTCTTTTACAACCCTCAAATTACCATTTAATGTCGGAGTTCCAGCCGGAAGTATGGATGGGTGTCCCAACAAATGAGAACCCTAAGCTTCTGGTGTGTTTATCACCTTCGCAACAGGAAGCTCGATGTCATACAAGCGCCGACCGCTTACTAGATCTTCACACAAAATTTATCAACAGGTCTAGCTACCGGACAGATGTCCGATGTCCACCACCAGTGACGCCGATGTTGTACCATGTAAGAGTAGATCAACCATACGAAAATAATCAAAATCGACTTTTGAACATTATCGAAGAAGACTCCGCAAAAAAACATCCTAATTTTTCAAATACGGACCGTAAAACCGATAGATTGAAAAGTACCAGTCTAAGCGAGTGGCTAAGCCTCGCGCGAGCAAGTCGTTCGTCGCCGAACTACGTGAAAGACGAGCGACAAAATCATTCTGATGATAAGATAACGAAATCGGTCGACACCGTTTTTCGAGACACGAACAACAAGCGTCGTTACGTAAACAGTGCGTTGATTGTACGCTCGAACGATGCGACTCGAAACACGACACCGCTTCGCCGAAGTCCGATAGGAATAAACAGTGCAATAATCGATAAATCGACATTGAATCGTCCGAAGAGCCCGGAACGGTGGCTAGCATTCAACTCGGCCTCGGTCGATAACAGGCCTGAGGTGCCTTCGAAGGCTAAGCGAGTTGTCACGGTTGATCGCTCGTGCATAGACACGAGAAGTTTGTTCGAGAACCGGCCGGTGCCGGGGACGTGCGACTCTGGCCGCACGAAAAACGTCACCGCCAGGCAGATAATGGACAATCTCAAGCGCCTCCAGGCAGATTTTGCCAAACTGATCGAACCAGGAAAAAAGAAGGCCCCTGGGGAACAGTTGCAACAGGAGCAGCTCGATTACGTCGAACAACTGGAGGTACGTCTGAAGAACGCGTTTACAGAGGAAGGGCGTGACACTGAAGAATTCAATTTACATCAAGACAACAACAACGATGTGGTGCGACGACGACGAATTTGCAATGGCGCGAAGGAACTTCGAAACACCGTTCACCTAGAAAGCATGAACTTCGCAGATCAAAAGGAATTGGAACCAAAACGACCGCGATCGGTAGCCTCGCTGGCTACCAACGGTGAAGCTTTTCGGCAACAAATGTTTGACGAGTACGTAAACAAGGTGCTGGAGCGCGAGCAACGCAAGCAGCTCAAGGTCGTGAAGATCAGCTCGCGCGCGGACCTGGATAAACATAGCAACGAGCCGTATTTGAGTCAGGTGGAGCGCGAATTCATCGAAAAGGCGAGAAATCGGTTACGAAAGTTTGACATACAGTTGGACGAAGCCGAGCTGGTCAGCGAAGACGAAGAGGAAATAACGGAAGCGAGATGCGTCGTAGACGGCGAAGAACTGACCGACGCGAAAAGCTTGCCAAAACATTTGAGGGAGTTTTTGAAATTGTCCGCCAAAAGCGACGATGGTGAGTGCGGCGTTTCTGTGTGTTCGATTGTTGCTCTTGGAGTTGATCCACAAGTTTTTTCATAACTGGGAAGAACCGCCATTCTCAAAATAGTATTGGAAACCCCATTTTTCCAAATTAGTAATGAAGAACCGCCGATTTCAAATTTGAAATAAAAAATCTCCATTTCACAATCGGCAATAAAATGTTTTCATTTTCGAATGAAAAAAAAAAAAAAGGTAATGCAGTTCCGGCATTTCGAATTTAACAAAAAAGAAGAAAGTAGGGATCCTCATTGTCAGTTTAAGTATTGGGATTATTCGTTGCAACTATAAAAATAGAAAATTTTTATTGTTGATTTAGGAAAGAGGATCTTCATTGCCAATTTGAGAATGGTGATTTTTCTTTACCAATTTTGGACTAGGGTTTTTTCTTCCCAACCACCATTTGATTGATGACCGATATGTATTGCATACGAGTTACCAATAATCAGCCACTAACATGCTCGATTGGTTTGAATGTTTATCTGTCGCTGTGATCTTGCCACTAGGGTTTTGTGCCTTTGAACGGTCTCGCTCGAGTGACAGTCTGGCTAATTTCGCGGAGTGACACGCGGGGCTTTTAGACTCTCCCAAATGCAATTTTAATGTTACATCAGCTTCGGAACATTTCGCTAATTGAAACTTCGTTCGATCCATCGTCAAGTTTTAATTCGATAAAAAAGCGACTAATTTGTTTAAAACAATTCGATGGAACATTCGCGCGAGAAATTTGAATGGAAACCAACAGTTATTAATTTGATTCCAACTTTGGCATGATGATAATTTCGTTTGTGCTTGGTGGCGAATTTGTTGAAATAGATTCTGTTTTTAGTAATATCGGTGTTAATTCGAAAAGTGAAATGCAATATCTGGAGCAGTAATAAAAATATACTGCTAAAAAATCAACGAACATAAATCATATGGTGTTTTACAATCATTTTGACATGTTTCATTGAAAGTTAAGCTTACTAAAAAAAAATCATTTTACAGTATAATTCACAAAGAAAACAGTGAATTAATAACATAATTTCATAACGAAAGGTGTTTAATTGAATAACGTTATTAAAATATTATGATTAATGAGTTTTGTTTTCATTTACAATTTTCTCCAGACTTTCTTAGCGTAAACACAATTACCTGAGTAAAAATTTATATTTTTAGGTTCATTTATCAAGTTATCGAGGCAAACAAATGTCTAAGATTGATAGATAAATAATTTGTCGTGTAGAAATTGTATCGATCGTTTCATTAAATCAAAAGTAAGTAAATGACGATATCAATTACAAAAGCAGTTGAATGTTAAAAATAAATTCTTCACAAACATCTTGACCTGTATCTGCGTTATATTTTTCTTAACCTCCAACAAAAACGAATTGTTCGTCGTAACGAAACCCTCATTATCGCATCATTAATCATTCCGAAAATTTCATCAAACTAACAGCAATTAATTTGCACCCCCCCCCCCTCACCCTCTAATCTCGCCTATCAAAATCTGGCATTCATAGAACTTTCGATGGACGTTGTTTCGCATTCCGTCGAATTATTCTTCACAATCATGAAAATTTAAAAAGTCTAAATTTATAAGGAAAAAGATTGATTAATATTACTAATCATAAATTTTTCACAACTCTGAAAACAGTCATCGATTTTTGTGTTATTCATTATAATATTCTTTGATTTTTAACGATGTTCTTAAATTTGTGCTGTATTTATATAAAAACAATTTAACTGGAAATCGATAAATTGACACAAGTTTTGCGATAAAAATTATTACACTTAAAATTATAACGTTGAAGTAAGAAATATCCAGAAGTCAATCGCACAAATTTTTTAGGTTAAAAGTTCATCTTTATTGAGAGTTATTAAATTTAGAACTCCGTTTTCACACTTGCACTATATAAAAACGAATTACCCCTTCCGCTACAAGTGCGAACACTGTTTACGCCAATCACAATAATTTTTAATACACAACTTTTTTGAAACAAACATAATGAATCACCGTTGACTTGACAAAAAATCAATCGCACATAAACTCCGCGGCGATAGCCACAAAGAATGGAAGTAGGAAGACATTGTCAAACAAAAACGCCGTCCCATAAATACATCCGCGCATCAAAATAAGACGCCGTATTTTGTCATCTAATATTACCGAAACGTCAGTTTGGCAAGTTGCCCGACGTCGGGCCGATTCGGATTTTCTTAAATAATCGTTTCTCTTTCGCCAGCGCACGTGACGAATCATCATTGAAAATTGACCCAAAAGCGGTCGAGTCGCCTTTTTTATTCTTTCCCTTCCCTTTCCCTCCCATTCGTTTCTTTCTTTTTTCGTTTCTTTCTTTTTTCGTTTGGCTTGTTTCGTCGGCTATAAACAAGTTGCGCGGCGCGCTCGATTCGGCCGGTTCGCTTTGGCCCAATCCGAAATTACGGAGGCCTACCGTGCGCCGGCACTGATTCACCAGAAGTATATCGCGCCGCTAAATTTAGGCCCGGCGGAAAAAATAGGCCAGTGGCTGGACGTCACAGCACCCCGGCGCTCGGAACCACCGTCTCCTTTCGTCTATTTCCGAGCATTGCGAAACCGCGCGAACCCAAACAGGCCATATTTACCGGCCTGGCCGAAAGATCAATGAAACTTTTCGGTAACCTTATCCGACGGTTTCGGCCTACCCGACAACCATTTCCGATCGTTTCGCCGGACTGTTGTCCAACTGTGTAACGAGTGAAATTCAATTTTCAACTTTGACGAACGACAAATATTCATCAAAAACAATAACACGCGAGAGGAAATGATAGACCAGAGCAATTATTCCGCTGAATAATGATTAATCAGATTTTAATTGTGTGGTTGCATTATTTATGAAATTAATTCTCTGATGATTGCGGGAGAAAAATTTAACCAACGGTGCCTGGCTTGATAAATCCATTAAAAGTTTTTAACTTAAATTAGTAACCGAGATTTGGTTCATTTACTTGCACTGCAAATACGTACGTTGGAAATTGTATAAGTTCTGGAATACCGAGGTCACGTTACTGATACAGCCCGCGGTGTGCTTCTCTGGAGGGAAACATTATTATTTGTCCAAATGTTACTTTTGTCAACGATATCGTTATAATAACTTGTATTTCCACGATCATAATCATTTTCAGGGAATAGTTGGACGTATTCAAATAACTTGGAAACGATTTTTATTAAAAATGTCGAAAATAAGATGTCCCCGGAGAATTTGAAATAAAACGGAAATTCTATTTAAAAATCAGATGACGCGATGCACTTATAGCGCGTGTAAAATTTTTTAATGCCAGTCATAATTAAACTAATTGCCGCGTAATTACCAAAACACTTTATTTCACGCCAGACTCGTTTACCATTCTTCTTATGACGTCTAATCTTTTCTTTCAACTTTTTGTCGTTGTCTAATGTCAATGTCTAATGAGCGTCGTTCTGTCAGAATGTCGCTCATTTGCATGCACCGTCGTTGCTGTAACTGTTCGATTAATTAATTTTGAGTTTTATTAGACCACCGGTATGCTTATTTAGTAGACATAAATGGTTATGGTGTCACACCTGGGAGAACTAACCCGAACGACCTACTGCACGAGATTGACAAACATTTGACAGTAGCCAAGGGTTTTTTGTTCGAACGAGGTGCGTGCTTTCATTTGTTTTAAATTTCATTCTCAAATCAATCTTATAAACACTGTATAAATATATTTTAATTTGATAAAATGAATGATCTAGCTTGTGATGTCTTTAATGAATGATTATAAAATTTTGATGAGTAATAATTCACTATGTAGCAGTAAAAAGTATGAAAAAATAACCTTTTTTCATAAATTTTAATAAAAGTTTTATCAATAGCTTAGTTTATTTTTAAAACATGTAAAATTATAATTAGATCACAGACACGCTGAGAAAAAGATTCGGTTGAATCAACAATATTTTGGTTGACCTTACCAATTGTACTTACCTAATTACTGAGTGGAATACGTAAAAAAAAATTATTTTCTGCACAGGTGATTCAGTAACTATAGCTAAAGGAATTCAACTGAAGAATATAATTGAATGAATTAAATCTTTTTTATCTTATGTGAAGAGAAGTAGTTCAATCTATATGCTTTTTATAACAATCTCAAATAGTCAATTTCAATGTTTGAACATGAATTGAAAATTTAGATAAAAAGTTGATTTTCTGAATAATTAGAGTAAACATCTAAGTAATTAATGCGAATACTAATCTTATAAAGTACGTCAATATTAACTATCTGGATAAAGAAACTAATTGGGTCGCATTTTTGAATATCTCCGTCCCTCAGTAGATCATTCACCATAAAAGGCAAAAATAGTCAAAAATCAATTGAAATTAACCCACTTTGAAATTGCATTCCTTATTTGCAAAAAAAACATCTTCGATTGAATTTTAATATACATAACGCTGAGTAAAAAATTCAAACAGCATCTTTTAATTTCGTGGACGATAAATAAGCATCGTCCGCCCGGTAGGAAGATGGCAGAAAAATCACCGAGTGAGTCACTTGATCGCACGCGACGTTAACTAATGACAAGGTAGCGCCGATAATTTTCCTTCGCACGCCTTGCGTTGTCATTTCCGCTATCGGTCATCCGTCAGACACCCTCAACTTCCGCTACCGATGTCGCCGCTTTCTGCTATTAATGCGACGTTGTCACAAACTTTGTGATGACCGGGGTTAAATACGGCTGACAAGCCGAGCAATTTTTGCCCAGCGCTTGATCACAAAACATGCACCATTTTCGTCGTTTCGGGCAAAAAATGTTGAATCTTTTTAAATTCCACGGACTTTCAGTTTAATAATTTCAATTACAGTTTAAAAAGGTATGATTTTTGTGATAAAATTGCAAATTACTTTGCGAGCTTGCGAGAAATATAATATAAATCATGTTTGTACATTTCACTTGATTTTTATATTATCTTTAATTCAACGAAAATTGTTTTAAACATTGAAAAACGAAATTTTCATTTGCATAATTTTTTCCAAATTTGAATACATTGAAAAAGAAACGATGGTAACTTCACACACAAATTTTATTTTTTTCTCTTTATATTTATTTATTATTATTATTTTGTATTATTATTCCTTTTTTTTTTTTTTTTAAGAAATAGGTTAATATAGGAGTAAATTAAAATTTTCAAACATTCTTTTTATTTCAAATGTAATGTTTACCATCGTAATTAAATACGTAACAAAACTGATTTCAACAATTGAAATGTGAGAGAGGCGAATTCGGAAAAATGGTAATCTCAAATGTCCATACATATTTCTGCAGTGTCCTTCACGCATCAATCGGCTTCCTTGCCTCGGACTCAAGTATCGGATTTATTATTCGCAATACAGTTATATCACAGTTGTTCATTGGATGCATTCAGACGGGAAATTTCAGAAGGGGAAGAAAACTCGTGCATTTTCTAACACCAACAGCAGCAATAATTATAATTATCAAAATCAGTTACTTTCCAATAAGGGTTGCAAAAAGTGTGTCAATATTCACGAAGGCGAGCAATAAGTTCAAATTATCAATCAAGACGTCTCTTTATTTGCAAAATACCAACCGTGAAATTTGTATTGCCCGCTTTATTCAATTTCTTTGGGCGGCAAAGGCGCGTTCCATTTTTCAAGACGAGGGGATCGCGGTCGAAAGCCTATTTGACGAGCAGAGTAGCAATTCAATAAAGGATTCTGTCTGCGACTCGAGATCGTCGAGACACATTTCTTTGGTCGCGAAAAATTCGACTTCGGATGCAAAAGTGTTGCTTTCACCCGAAACGTAATTCTCTGAATGTGAAAAAGTAAAATTTTCACTTTGTCGATGAGTAAAAACACCCCCTGCTGCAAAAAACTATATAGAATTCCTACGTAGTAATCCAACGTAGGAAGCCTATTTAGGATCCTACGTAGGATTATGGCAGTTTCCTACCTAGTATAACTGAATCCCACATAGGATTTATTATAGAATCCACCATATCCAGAAAACCTACGTAGTGTTCAGATCCAGGAATTCCACGTGGGAAATATATATATAAGAATCCTACGTAGGAAACTGCCATAATCCTACGTAGGATTACTACGTAGGAATCCTTCATAGTTTTTTGGAGCAGGGCCGGAACATTTCTTATTTATTTCAAAAAGGTAATACTAAAAAAAAATAAATAATACCTATCCACCCAATTACCGAAATTGCAACAAAGTTCACGATAGTGGTAAAAAAATGTCCCACGAAATGGCATCAAACGAGCCGTTTCGCGAGCGAGACAACAATCACGTTTGCCGCGGAATTTTCGGCGCCGCGGAATTGCCCGAGATCGAACTAGCCCTGGCACGTTTTCCGTTTACGTCGACGTCAACCTAAAGCCCCAAGCGGAGACGGCGTCACGACGCTGGCATCGGCGCCGCGACGCCTCAGTCCTGCGCCGTCTCCTCGCGCGTTCTCCTCGTCTCCCGAGAGTAATGTTCTAACTCGAAAAGTCGGAAAGTCACGTTGACGTACCGTGCGAGCCAATAAATAGATACACTTTTCGCGGCGAAACCCGCTATCTCGCGACAGTGGTTATGTTGGAAAAAAGTGAGTGTGTTGCCGTGTCATCTACCTCCCCTCCCCCCTCCCTTATCAGCGAGACAATACTTTTTCTTGCGTACTTCCTCCCGTCTTTCCGCTCTAGTGCGCGAATTATCGTCATTGTTCGCGCCAATACGTGACACGAACGTTTGACAAGTTCTCTGACGGAATGTAACATGAAATTATATCAATCCTATGGTAAAATCTGTAACGTCTTCGAGTTAGTACACTGTTAAAAATAAGTCGAAATTCAGTGTAAGTACTGGAAGTCCGTTTCAAAGACGCGTTTTATAATTAATGCATAAATATTGAAATCCCATTTAAGTAATGGTTTCGATTCATGTACTTGTACATCAATTTTAATGGACGGATGTACTTTGATTTACTTTGATATAAAAGTATTTGAACTTTAATGCGAAATTTTTAACGTTGTAGTATCAATGCTATCGGTGGAGAATTTACATTTAATTTCGAAATTGAGAACTGTATTAGTGAAATTCAGTGAAAATGATGAATTATATTAGTATAAGCGAACAACAATTGAGTTAAATTGAATCGACAAACAGATCAGTAGAAAGAAGTACATTTTCAATAACAATAGCAGTAACTTTTCAGGAATAACAATTGAATTTTTCGGTGGATAACTAATGTAGTAGAACTATTAAAAACGGAAATTTGAACGGAATAAGAAGTTCGCTTTGAGCGAAGGTAAACTTTTTTCACAGAAGAAAATCTCTTTTCACTAAAGAAAGAAAACTCATAAAAACTTGTTTTTATTTTTACCACTTGAAAAAAATTTTTTTCCTACTTAACATTAAATTAATATATTAACTCAGTGACAAATATAAAAATGATGATCGAATCGATATTAAATTATTACTTAATTAATATATGACATTAAAATAATTAATTGAAATATAAAATTAATATTGCCTCAGTGCAATAAAGTACGCTGCAAAAGTAAGTGTTCAATTTTGAGACATTTTTAGGCGCTTAAACATAAAAAATATTTGAAAACAAAAAAATTATTTGTTTTTGTAATATGGTCATTAGCGAACTGTTTCGATACAAAACCGATAAAATTTTAATTCCCCCATAATATTAACTTGATATTCAATCCGATGTTGTATTCCGTTCGACTTAGTAGCAGAAACAGCCCGAGGCGCCACCGAGTGGGAAATTATTATAAGTTGCGTTAATTTTCGTTGCATAATCGAGGATCGCGTTGCTGAATCAACGACGACGCGTCAGTGGTTCTAGAACAGGAAGTATCGCGTTTGATATTTTCGTTGTTCCGCACTTCCAGTAGGTCAGTTTTGAATAACAGCCGTCGCCACGGCGTCCGCTCTTTTTTTTTTTTTTTTTTTGTTTTTTTTATTCATTCATCGATAATAAATTTCGATCGCGCCCCCCGAAAAGAGTTTCGATTGTGCCCCGTCAATGCCGGTCATCGATGTGATGAAAATGTCGGCCGAATTTATCGACGCGCTCATCGGAATTTAAATATCTTTCTTGAAACAATGGACGCGTAAAACAAAGCATCGAATCCTTTAAATATCCGCGATGTAGAACTTTTTTTAGTTCTTTTTTTGTTTTGTTTGTTTCTTTTTCATTTTTTTTTGATGACCCTTTGGTCCGTTTTAATCAATCCGGTATAATAAACTTTTAATAACGCCGTTAATTGAACGTACTTAAAGAACCGCTCGACGCTTAGATAAACGGAATATATTTCGCTATTTGATTATTAAATCGGACTAATGCAATCGATAGTAAATGCGAATGAAAAGAAAACGCGGTAAATTTATTAAGTCGCTTTTATTCGTTTGCGACGACGTTACCTTTTCCAAAGTTGAAATCTTTTTCCCACTTTTTTTTTCATCATCCTCTTCTTTTCGGCGAATCCATTGTTCGGAACTATTGTTTGTCAAACTGATTTCGTAATTAAGTTCGCCTAAAAGTTGGACCGAATGCATGCATAATGAGCGTTAGTAATTTAAATGTAATTTGTTTTCGCGTATAATTTTTACATTGCGTTTTCGTTGCCCGGCGACAAAGTTACGGTAAAAATGTGTTACTTTCGTTCCATTCTCGTTTCGTTGTGTTTACGGAAATGGATGTTTAAACAACGCGATAGTGCGTTTTCACACGAATCAAGGCGGAAAAACAAACGAGATAAAAAATTAGAACGCAAAATAAACTCGCGCGTAAATTATACGTTTCAACGCGGCGGCCTAATGTTTTTAAATTAAGACTGAGCTTTGTGTATAAATATCCGATGATACGTGTTTTATAGGAACGCGTCATTAAACTTTCAAACTAAATCCTCGCGTCGAACATTTTGTACGTCAAATTAATTCTTCGAACTTGAATTAAATTAAATTGAATTCTTTTTCACGAATTGGTGTTTGATGTGCGAAAGAAATTTCCGAGTACGAAAAGTAATGCAAAATGTGTAAGTTTGTTTTTCAGGCCTTCCAGTTTTAAATTGCACGCGACAATCGAAAAGTTAACTGTTACTTTTAAAATTTAATTAAAAATTTGTTACTTGATTAAATATAATTCTTTTTTCTAACTTGTCGTGGAGAAAGTAACCATTTTCTACACTTGCGAAGAAAGTGATTACTTTTCACACTCGTGACTTTGTCACTCGTGAAGAAAACAACTACTTTCCACACTAGTATAAATAATGACTACTTTTTCCACGGCAAAGCGTTGGGAAAAATGTCGTCTTAAAAAATATTGATTCAACTTCAAATAATTTAACCGATATTTTTCTCAGCGCAAAATAATTACGAGATTCCACATTTTTGTTATTAAAATGAATGTATGATATTTTAATTCAGTTTTACGCAATTGGAATGACAGTTATTTAATGAAAAAATACGCCAGATGCAACGCAAAAATGTCAGCGACACTTTTCTCCCTTTCCTCCTTTTTCGCGAGAACTGATAAAAAGCAAATGAAATATTAGCAGTAATATTTTCGCGTCTCGTCTTAGGCGCGCTTTCTCATGTTTCCTCCGTTCGCAGCTCATCAGCGGTGCTTTTTTTATTAATGAGCCACGGAGATGTCAGTGCAGGATGGATCTCGAAAAAACGTGAAACTTTCGCAGAAAAATTTTCATTCAGTCGCCGGCGCGAACCTACTTCGGGGCAAATACAATCGCGAATTATTTTCGAATGCTTTCGGGCCACGCGAAATTTCGTTCCGCGTCTTTTTACGTTTCACCAAATTAAATCCCGCGCGGCTTTTGTACACGCCAAACGAAATGCAACGCGAAATGAAACAAGCTCCAATTAAACATTTCATTTAGAAACGTATCAAATTTTTATTATTCTTGCGAATTAACGCTGATTTAATGGATTCCGTAATTGCGCGAAGTTCGTGACAGTTACAGTTAATGAAAAAAAAAAAAAAAAAAAAATAATAATAATATTGGAATTTTGAGGTAACGCGTTACTTTCAAAGTCTGGTTTATGTTTTTTAAAATGATCAGTTTGCGTGCAACGTGGTTAAATATATTTAACTTACAATTCTTAAATAAAATAACTCAAATGCAATTGAGAAAATAATTCATAAATTCGTCACATCACGCGAACATTAATATAATTTATAACCCGGGAAAAGAAACATCGATTTATCAACTTTTTTGCATAAAACATATGTTCAAAAATTCCGAATGTTGTTCTTTTAAAATTGGACTTTATTCTATTTTAAATCAATTTAATTATAATCTATAAATGATTTTATTGAAAAGATATTTTCATTCGTTACCGAGGATTGTAAAATAAGTGACTGAAAAAAAGTACCACATATTGATATCTTTTTATCCATCCTTCATTTAATTTATTTTACTTGCGAATTTTATTTCACAATAATCAATATGTAGTAAAAATGATCATTTTTTTAATTCACTCAAGACAAGATTACATGAAAATATCACATCTTATAATAATTCTATCGTATTGAATTTTTCTTAAAAAAATTATTTAATTTGTTATAAAATTAGTCTTAAACTAAAATTAAAAGAACTAAAATTAAAAAAAAACATGTATATCTATGTATATAACAATTCCTACTTAATTGACAATATTTCTCAAAATAAACAAAAAAGTCCAAATCGTAATCCAAATGAAACGGTCCACACATCGCCAAAAGCAAAAATCGTATCCACGAAATAACGCGAATCGAGCAGGCATTTAAATGGTATCGCGCGCTCGCCACATTCGGCGTTAATTGAATGACTTTGCCTCGCGCTGCAGCTGATGGAATAATAAAATGACTTTGACTTTATTTGATACTTGCAGAGAACGTCATGTTCGCTCCGACGTTCAAAGCATCATCAGCGAAACCAGGTAAATCGAGCGTCGCTTGTCAAGTAATTTTGTGTTGAAAATTTCGTTGTAACAAACGGATGTGTCCAACGTGACGGATACGTGTTGCGTTTGCTTAAGCAATGACTGTAACTGGTAATTAAACAAGGTCGATACGTTGCTTTGTTGTACGAAAACAACTGAGGCGTACTGTGCTGTTAATGATATCTTTCATGTTTACTGTATTCTAATTAAAAGTATAAACAAAAGAGACTGTTGTTAACACAATAATAATTGTTGAGACTATTCTTAACACAATAATTTCTTTTTTTAGGCAGAGTATGTTTTAATTATATTTGCACGAAAAAAAGGAATAAAAATTATAACTTTCGACCCTAGAGATGCAAAAATGATGAAGAGATAAAAACGATAGAGATGCAATAATGAATTAATAAAAAGCATGTTTGGAAATGAATAAATCCACTTTCATTAACATTCAACTTGAGTTTCGACATTTTTCTTCTTCGTAAATAATTCATAAATGTCGCTATATCGCATTTATGACGAAAATTACCACACTAAGGGAGCTAAACAAATTTCCAAAGTTCTTCTCAAAGATTCAAAATTTAAACTCCCAAAATGTGAATTATACTATTATCAATAACTCCCTAGGGAAGAAAATGCCATTTTATGTGCAATCACAACGATCGCAATCAAATGTTACCTCTGATTTTCTCAGCATAGTTTGACAATGATCTCAAGATTTTTTTTTTCATGGAACCATAGTGATGGTCGATTTGTTATGATTAATCACGAGACCCCGCACCTTAATGACCGATTTAATTGCCGGGTCGTGAGAGAAAAACGTGCATGACACTTCAAGTGCGATGCCGCTTTAATACGATTTAACGAGTTCTGTTTAATTGAAGTGCCGCTGCTCGAGAGGTGCCCGACTGGCAGGATATAACCCACTAACATTCGTCACAATACTCTCGCTGAAAATAGGGGTGTGTATCGTGTGCAGCGCCGCGCCGTGCTCCAGAAACCCTCGTCATAATATCGTCCGCGAGCTCCGTCCAATTGCAATTATGCGAGGCCGCTAATGTAGCGCTGCGCTAAATTTACGTACTTCTCGAAAGTAGATTTTACGCTTGCGTGAAGTCCCGCGTATTAGATGCAGTTTATACGCCAGATTCGGCGTTATTCCATCCCTCATTTATTTAATTATATCGTGCGGAATCGTTTAAGGCGCTTTTCGACAACATTTCCTGCAATGCCAACAATTTGTTCCGATGCGAGGAGAAATTCATACAAACGGTATTATAATTGTGAGAATTAATGATTTCAAGTATATCTTTTTTATATACAGCGAACGTAATATATTTGTGGTTATCGGGCAAAACCAGGTAACTCTATCGTAGTAAAATTAAAAAAAAATGGCATTTAAAGTTTCAAATTTCTTTCAATAACTTTTCGATCCGACCAAACAAAAATTTGTATAGAGAAAGTACACTCTAAAAATGACAAAGAATAAACGTTTTTTATTGCAATGACTTCTAAAAAGTCGTGACAAACGTCTTGTCTTACAAACGTCTACAAAAAGTATCTTACAATGAGATATCTGTTTTTGCTGCGTATTTGACTCAGTTTCGATGAAAATTGGACTTATCTGGTTTTACCTGTAAACCACAAATATATGGAAGCTATGGGTGATCCATACAATTATATTAAATATTATGGGTCATCCACAATTTTCATAAGTCAGCTTCCGTAATCCATATTAAGTATACATGTATTTATTATTTCCATATAAAAATATTATTTGTCATAAATAGCAGTTTTTGATAATGACACATTACCTTAATTATAGAAACGAATGTCTTATTTCAAGAGACAATCTTGATATTTTGCCAATAAAAAACTTTCTCGCGGTAAAGACAACTGTCCACTACCATGAGATTTGATTATTAAAATAAAAATTATTACTCTTGAAAACTCGAAATTAGATGCAGAATAAAACAAAAGTATTGAAATTTTGTCATTCTCAAAATAAAAATAACATTTTCGTACGTCAATAATGTCTAAATTCACATTGCAGACCGCACTGCAATTTCTCCTCCCTCTATTAATTACCAAGACTTTTTCATGGTAAAAACGGAAAAGTTCCGGCGAAGAAATTTATTGCCGGAAATTGCAGTCAATAAAGCACTTATTGAATCAAGTTGCGGGGCCACGGTTGCAATAAAGGAGGCCGGCCCGCGGTTCGTTTTGATTCCGCGCGCCGGGCGGATAAATTTATTTGCGAATTTTCATCTGGCAAACGAGCGGCCCGAGAGAATCGCCAGAAAGGAGAGAGCCGTCCTTTATGCAACGCTCCTTCGTCGGCCAAGATTATCCGCTGTTCGTCTCACTTTTTCCCTGGCGCTCCGCGGATTTACCTCCCCTCGCCTCCTTTCTTTCACCCCGCCGCCAATTTGCTCGCGTATATATATTTTCGCTCGGCTTATGAATTCACGTGCTTCTAGTATCCAATTTCGTAACGCTGCCGAGCATCGTTTCTTCGTATGAATGAAAATTTTTCGTCAGTTGGCTCGTCGAGCGCCTCGCCTAGTTCCCAAATATTGGAAATATGATTTTTTGTTTATAAATTTTTTGGTTTATTTACATTTTGATGCGCTTACATTTTCGTGTTCTGTTTGCTATTATTTATTTACATTTGAGATTTGTTTGTTTACTCACGATCTTACATATTCTTTTTATTATTTATTTACATTTATGTTTGGCGTGATAATGGTTACTTTTATCTTTTTATTATTTTTTAACGTTTTATCAATGTTTATTCATAGCTTTTTCACCGCTTTATACCGAGACAAAAAATTGGTTGAATTTACCAAGTTGTAAGGTTATTATTTAATCAGCTACATATTTGGTTGAATCCACCGAACTTTAGATGGACTTGCCAAATTGCTAAATGATATGCGCAGACGTAAAAAACTTATTCTTCGCGCAAGTAATTTATTAAGTGCAACTAAAGTAATTCAGCCAAATTATATCGTTGAATCAACCAAATCTTTGTTCTTGCTGCATTTTGGTTTTCTCGAACTAATTCTTGTCCCTTTTAAAATTAAAATCGTGGTAATTCAGCGGCCGACGAAAATTCGCTGGCCGCGTGTCTGTAACGCTTTTGAAAGTCGCTTCGGTGATGCAAAACCCACTAATAAATCTAATTTTGCGCGTGAAATAAACGCGGGAGGTGACGTGTTGGCACGTGTGAAACTGAAATAACCGATGTGCAACGCGCACTGGCTACTTTCATGGGAAAAGTGGAATAATTGTCTAAATTAACAGGTGTTTGGTCGCCTGGAAGCGAGCCGGCACCGTTGCCGAAACAGCCGAGCCCGGATCGCGGTAGGGACAACGACAAGGATGCTGCTATCGCGCCGGTCTGGACGCCTTCCAGCGCGGGACCAAGTCCCATCGCCGAAAGAAAGGAATTCCGTCCGGTGCCATTCGAGAGCCCCGTTTTGAGTCGCAAGAAAAAACCTGAATCGGTAATTCTCATTATTTTTTCTACAACTCATCAATTTCACAATTATTCAATTCAAATATTTGATACAAACGGGACAAACAAAATAAAATTTATCCACCGCAAAAAGCAATTTTTAATTTTCAAATTACATTCCAATTAAATATAAAAAATTCTTTCTCGTTCTGTTTCAAAACAAATCCAAATTACTCTAAGTTTCAAATTTATGTAAAACGATTCTAGTAACGTTCAATGTCATTAAATTCAATCATCAACTTCAATCACTGGCGTGAAATTAAAAGTGTTTGCACCCTCGAAAGTGCAAACGCTAAGACGCATTCTCGTGACAATAATTTTTTGCCGGAAGTACTTAACAGAGCACTTTCCTTTAAAATGTATATTCAAAGAAGTATCTTTTCATAAATAGCTCGGTAGCAGTTCGCTGTGCGTGATATTTTATAAAGAGAATAGAAGGGGAAAAAAACGGGGTGGGGATTGAAAGGAAGGGTGTAGAGAATGAAGGGGCAAAAGAAAGAAGAAAAGGGGGAAAAAATTTTCAACGTTATTCATTGTAAACGAAATAAAAACGATACAGGTACCATCAGAGGAGGCGCCGCCACCCCCTTGGGAACAGAAGGAGAACAAAAACGAGCCGATAAAAAGCACGACCTCTAGAATTGTGAACTCGCACTCGGCGCCGACACAGGGACTAAATACCCTCGCCGGAGCGCCACGTTTGCCCAGAGCCCAAAATCCCACGATAACTCTTCTTCAAAAAGCCAGAGGTATGGCGTTTTACGTCGACATCAAACGCGAAAGCGGGTTATCGCGTTTCAAACGCCGCGACATGAAATACAATTATATACGAGCTTTAACGTTTCGCATCAAGTTTGGCAGTTATTATTACTTAAGAGAGGACGGTTTACGTGTGAAAAGTTAATTTAGAAACAAGACAGTACGCGTGTACAAATATGTGTAAAAGAAGAAGAAAAAAACTTTGAACAATTCATATAGCAATTAATTCAATAAAATATGAGTTAAATCTACGGAGCGACATTATCTTTTGAATACAAAAAAATTATTACTTGTAATCTAATCAAGAATTAGCTGATTCATAAAGTTATTTTAATCAAATCATTACTCAGTGTACGAATTTCAAACGAAGCGATTTCAAAAAATAATACAGTTGCTTAAATGTTAAGAAAATGATTTTATCAAGTAAACTTTGGTTTCATGCATTGTTTTAGCACAAAATGGTATACCCTTCTCTATAATAAATATTAATTTTAAATGAAAATGATTATTTATCATCATAAAACGTTCTTTTAATCCAATATGAATTTCATAAGCATTTTTTCAACGAAAACAGAGGAATGTGAAAAATAAGAAGTTGTAAAAATTGACTCATGTTTAAAATTTTTGTATTGAAAAGCTCATCAGTTGTATATTCGAATGTTATTTAAATATTAATGAACGTTAAATATATATTTGAAATTGAAAAACATGTTGAAACTTTCATCCTACTGCATTTTAATATTAACTTTCGAATATTGAATTAATGTTATCATCACTGCTGCTTGAATGGCAAATTAAACATTGAATACCTTTATATCTTGATTAGTGTCAAAATGTTTATTCGACTTCAAGCGTCAGTTCACTGATTCGCAGATAGATCAATTATAATTTTATGAAAAATCACCGTCATTAAATTTAACGACCGCCATCAGAGGTGCTAAAATAATGTATTCAATTAGTCGAAAGTCAGTTACTGTTCAGCGTTATTTTAAACGAAAAAATCAGTGAAACGAGTAATCATCGTTTAACAACCACGGGCGTTCTCATCGTCTCATTATAACCGCTGACAAAAACAGTGATAAATCATAATTAATAAGCGATTTCATTAAGGACTTTTAAAAAGCGGGCAAAAATTTTCGCAAAACGAAGCGCTGATGCTTTTAATACCAACTTATCGTCGAACGTCAGACCACCGTGGACAGTTGGAGTAGTATTATTTGGCTCGATGTTAAAAAATTAAAACGAACGCGATCAGAGTGGAATATAAAAGCCATTTAAATTGAAATGTTTTTTGCCTCAAACGGTCTCACGGCCTTGAATGCATGCCTCCGTTCACAAAGTTTTCACTATATAGCGACGTCGTTACCAAAATTAGATTTGAATTCCAATTAGACTTGTATTCCCACTCGGATTTATGTTTCCGTGAAGTACTCTCTAATAGACGTGTATACGATAATTGAGTAATTGATATTACGGTTTCAGAAAAGATTACGGTCTAAAATTTCGAATCGATTTTGTATTACTGACGAAAACTCGTCTTTTATGTCTATGTTGAACTTAAATTTTGCTTTAACTTATTAAAGATTATTCATGCTATCATAATTTAAGTACATCAAGAGAAATTTTATCGTAATTATTGCAAATAAGAAGATTTAAGTTTATTATTTTTCATATTTACCTTGTTAGACAAAATTTACAATTATTACGTTCAATTATTCATTACTGTGTTACCAAAGTATATGCTATCAAAAATAATCTCAGATTTTCCTCTCCGTGTTTATTCAGTCATTATTATATTATTTTAAACATGACGAAGTTTGATTAATGCTGATGTAAAGTTCTATAATTGCAATTAAATTTACTAACATATTTTATTTCATCGTGTGCAAATGTTGCTTAAATGATGTAATTTATCTCACTAGTTTACGATATTTAATAATGTATTATAAGTTTTAACAAACAACTTTGTTCCATGCGTTTCCACATCGTGATTTCAATTTGTTCTTAATTTCAGAGAAGATTAGTTGTTATCCAAGAACAAAGGAATTTATCGAATCCTTGTTCTCGTGTAATCAAGTGTAACAACGCTCAGAATTATTACACCCTTGTTACAATACGCAGTGTTGACGTCGACATTTTGAATCGATTAAATCAATAGCATTTTGATACCACGCATCCAAACTAATTTGCGATTAATTGCATCGTAACTCAGAAATGGCATCTACCATACAGTGTATTTGCGAATGAAAGTTTAATTTGTATCTTTGCGAATAAATTGGTCTTTCACTGAATTTACCGCGATATAATGCAATCAAATGCAGCTTGCAATAAATGATAATTATTGATTGCACTGTATGCGGGTGGCATCGTTGCGGAAATTGCAAATCAAGAATGTTAAAAGCAGTGAGAAACTGGGTTTGTAAAAGTTAAAAAATACTTTGCAAATAAATGCATGTACATAATTAGATTCATGCTGTAATTTGTATAAAATGTTGTAGAAATTGTTTTATATCATCCAAATTACGATATAATTTGTAAATAAAAGTTTGAACGTTATATAAAATAATAAAGTAGTCAAGACATTTTGTAATTCACAGTTCCTAACTGCAATAAAACAAATCGCAAACAATTTCACAGTGATTTTTTGCAATAATTGATCCAAGTTTGAAATACATTCATAACTTTTTACACATTAATTTGATGAATTCGGCTTTTCAATTTGCGTTACTAAACATGTAAACATCACTTTCGAAACGTTTGAACGTTAATTCAAGAGGTTTTAAAAAACTTGAAATTTTATTTAACCCAAACAAAAAATTAAATCTTAAAAATTCATTTAAATTTAAATTAAAAAAAAAAAAGTTGAATGAATTGATTAAAAAAAAATTTAATATTTTAAAAATTTTAGCAAAAAAAAAAATTTTTTAAAAAAAAAATTTTATTAATTTAAAAAATTAAAAATAAATAATTTTTAAAAAAAAAAAAAAGGAAAAAAAAAAAAAAAAAAAAAAAAAAAAAAGGTATAATGTAAAAAAAAAACTATTTTATTCACATGAAATTGATAGAATATTATACAGGTGAATTCTCGTTGGTAGATAGATAAAGAAAATAAAATTAAAAGATGTTAACTTATCCTAAAAAAATTGAAAAGAAATAAAACTCCAATACAATTCTTTTTGCGACATTTTTCTACTAATGAACTAATGACCATATTTTTGGTTTACAAAATAAAACAATGATATCTTTTGTGAGCATCTAGCTCCTGTTAAGCGATGACGAAATTATAAAAACAAAATTGGTAAGTTACAATCGTACTGTTAATTGATATGTAAATTTGTGTGTAAAATAAATCGGTAAACAAAATCACTTTGAATTTTTCACAACACATAGTGTAGTAACATCTAAATTGTTCAATGTCTGGTGTAAAAATATCTAATTGTAATAATTTTACACAAAAGTAGTTCCCAATTCCAAAAATTATATAATTTTTTGTAAAACGAGATTTAAGAATGTAAATGAATAATATATTGAAAAAGTATAACACTCTAATTTAAAAAAGCTTAAAGGTATGTAATTAATCAATTACTTGTAATTACTTTTATTGTGTTGGTCTATTTTGTTATCCATAATAACATAAAATAAAAAAAAAAATAAAAAAAAGAAAAATGAAGGTAAATTTAAATCTGAAGTTTGTAAGTGTATCATTATAGAACAATCTATTATGTAAGAAAATGGACCATATATTGTAAAATTGATAATTCTTTTTTTTTTTTTTTTATCCTTACTTAGTAACGATTTTTTTTTTTTTTTTTTAAATATAATGCTTGGAGCAAAAACGAAAAAGCGGAATATAAACTGATAACGGTTTTATCTGTTTCATTTTTGCTCAGAAGTTTATTTATTCTATTTTTGTTCTTCAAACTTGTTTTATAGCATTTTCTTTTAAAATAATACTTGGTTCCGTTTTTACTTTTTAAGATGCCTTTAATGTGTTTTCATTCTTAACTTGTCTTTCAAAAATGTCGACCAGTAATCGGCTTCACGTATAAACACTGTATATTATATTAGCACAGAGACATAGTGATAAAATTAAATAAATACATATTTATAAAAAAGAGGAAAATGTATTGCTAAATTTTACTTTCAAAACAGAAATTATAGATTTATTAAACGTAAAAAAGATAGTATTTATAACATAAATACAAATTTTTACGGCCTCTAACATTGAATTGTTATTTACTCAGTAAAAGTTACTCTTTTTATGCTCAATAAATCTACAATACTGTTTCAACAATGAAATTTAGTAGTACATTTTTTTGAGTGTAAATACGATTATTTTTATTTAAATTACAAAACTTTATTTTATACTATAATATATTACGCTATTAAAACTATGTGAAATAATGCATTGTAAGGTGTAAAAGATCATGTAGCAAAAAATTATCCACTTTTAGTGAAAGTTTTGCATTCATTACAGAGTAAAACAGAAAGTGATAGTAGTAAATTGAAAATGATAAACTCAAATGATAGTTAATATATGAAAAAAAGTCTGATACACTCTTTAAAAGTTTTTTTTGTAATAAAAAATAAATTATAATATGGAGTATCAATCAAGTATCAGTTTTATCGACTGAATTTTATAATTTTGTATGACATTCGATCACTTCACAAGTCCAAACTCGTATTTTATAAACGTATGAAATTTCTTTCTCATCGCTAACTCTGAAGTTTCATTGGACTTTTAACAGTGCTGCTTAAATTTATTCGAAAATATATTTTATTAAACATGTAAGCGTAGGTAGTAAACTCACCGAAATCAGCATGTAAGAATGCATAAAGATGTCTAACAGCTTCCTGTGGGGTAACGACGTCAAAAAGTCCATCGCATCCTAAGATAATAAAATCTTCAGTGCCATCCAAAGGAATAGTATAGATATCCGGTTCTGCTGTCAAAAATGGTTTAAACTGCTTGTCACCTTAAACAGGAATTGAAACAAATTATTCTATATAATTAACTATTTTATTTGACTACCTAAAAGGTTTACATCTTTGTCATAATTGAGTTATGTAACTGGTACTTTACAACCTAAGAAAATTGCTGTCGTAGGCGAAAGAGTTTGAGTTGATGCAGGCCCTTATTAATTGTAGTGAAGTAAAACAATTCACTTTAACAACAGAGTACAGTAATAATAATAGGTGCAAGAAAATAATGTTAAATTAATGGCGATTACTGAGACTATGATACACTTTCAATTTATCAAAACGTGATATTACGTTATTTTATAATTAAATACTCAAAATAAAAAGTTTATATTTACCAATGGCTCTAGCTACACCAATAAATCCGTTGACACGCCACACTTTATTATGTTCCACGACGACACCTCCTAATGCTTCAATTCTCTTTCTCTCTTTCTAAAAAATTGAAAAAAAAAGCAATTCAAAAATTAAAAAACAAAAACTTAACCAACAAAGAATAACTACCGACAATACTTGTTAATAATTGTGATTGTTAGGATGTGTTTTTTTTAATTCATACTTTTTTTCAACATGGAGGAAAAAATCACAATTCTTATGAATTATCAAAATTATCAACTTTATATTCGTCATAACTTATTTATATAAATATTTTCTAACATATGCACCAAATACTTACATCAGACGATGGTAGATGAGGACTTACTAAACTGATTTCCTCGTTATTTTTACCTAAAACCGCTTGAGAATCACCCACCCACGCAACATGTAAATTCTTATTAAGTAATAACGCCACAACTGCAGTTGTTCCACTATTGCTTTTCTGAAAATATTATTAAGATTTAGAAAAACAAAAAAAATTATGTTTTGCTGTGATATTTAATAGGTCAAAGACTTTACTCTAGAAAAAATTAATATGCAATTTTAAAAGCAATAATTAAAATTAGTAATAATGCCGTGCAAAACATTATTTTCAATATTTCAATTCAATGTAACAAATTTAAAATACCTGTACTTCATTAACATGCTTTTTATTAACTTTTTTGAATGTATAATTTGTGAATACAAGACCGTTTTGGCTCACAATGTGATTTAAACTTTTCTTAGCAGATTGAGTAGAAAAAAAAAATTTGTGGTAAAATTTAATTTTATGTCCAATGATGAATAACATGTCTTTACATTTTATCCGCTGTCTACATACAAATTACATTATAATTAATGTTAATGAATTCAGGTGGAAATATTTACACTATAATACTTTCATTGTATTTAAATATCTCAAAGTAACTTATTAATTATCTGAGAGTAATCCATGATTCCACTTTTAAGTAATATTTGTTTCCTTAGTACATTGAAATTCTTTGTAGTTAAATTTAGCAGTATCTCTGGGTGTAAATCTATGATTTTTATGCATTTAACTTACGAGTACTTTTTCTTTCTCTAAAAATTTTTCATCAGTTTTAAAAACAGCTTCACGTAAAGCATCTTCAGGATTGGAAGGATAGTAAACACTTTCAACTAAATATTGATGGAGATGTGCTGCACTATAAACTGCTGCGTCTTGACCTCTATGTCCATCAAATATAGCGAAGTAACTGGCAATTGATTCATCCTGTAATTGAGATGTATACAAAAAATATTTTGTATCGAAAATATTGTACCAGAAAAACATAAATCCGAGGTAAATAATATTAGTACCAGCATAACACCACCATTTAAATCAACACAGCTACGGCTTAGGAAGCTCAAGTTGAGGGTAAGAGATTTAAGACCTTCAGATTGCAAAACGGATAGCTTTGAATTTTTTACAAATTAATTTGAGTCCAACTAATTTTAACGAAATAAACTTATCTAGACGTTAAGGGATGTATTTACGAAAATTCAGACTTATAGGTCCAGCAGGGATTTTGAAGTGTACAAATAATCAAATTTTTTAACTACTTATTTAACGCTAGTTTTAGCTTTTTCACAAATTTTTTTGTACAATTCCCGATGGCAAAGGGATCAAATAAATTATGTGACAGAAATTCCATATGTTGTTTTATCAATGAATTTGAACTTAGAAAAAAAAATGTACAAAGTACAATTTTGTATTTGATTTTCTTTTTAAGTTAAAATTCTTTGATAAAAAAACGTTTAAAACTTCCTTCTCATAATAATGATACACATAATAATGAAACGAAATAAAGTTTTCAAGAATGTAAGAATCTGTTCTGATAACACTGATTTAAGCTCTCTATGCTTTCCTAAATAAAAAAATTGCATATCATTTGAAGTATTAAAATTTTTCTACAGTTTAACAACTTTGTGTTTATTATTAGTTAGCTCAATAATTTAACTTTTATATACGTTATTTATGTGATAAATAATATTAACATACATATAATATACATTAACGATATTAAATAATACAAACCTTAATATTAAATATTCCATGTAAATCATGTAAAATAGTATATTTGTCTTCCATTTTTCTTCGAGTATGTCTAATGGAACACGATGACGCTAGCGGCATCGGATAAGGCGGGGGTAGTAATGCCAGACGACTACTATCCAAATAACGTCTACATATTTTGTTCACTTCTCCAGTGACAGCTTGCATTAATTTCAAAGGTTCATGCGCTATAAATGAAATGTTTTATTTATATTAATTTTATTGAGGGTTTTGTTGAGAAAGATGAAGGTAAATTCTTTTGAATTTATGAATAATATAAGATTGCTTATAGAAAAGAATATGCTCTTGTAACGTTAATAATATACTTACCATTCTTATCTAATTTAAAACCAAAATTTTCAGGTTGTTCTTTACACATGTTTTTGACTTCCTTAATTACCAAACGAATTATATATGCCTCTAAAC
>JABFOV010001025.1:0-28867 GCA_022817685.1 Aradophagus sp. ZL-2020
TCGTTGAGTGCGTCGATCGCGCATTGCGTGCGAATCGCCATGGCTTTGATATTGTCAGGGCGGAAGAACTCGTGGCATTGGTAGGCAGTGGTCGCGTGTCGCCTGTATTCTCCAAGATTGAACACCTTCGTATTAATCCCAATCCAGTTGAGGTAACGACAGAGTTTCTTTGAGATGTAAGTCTTGCCACGCGCTGGCAAACCCACCATTGCTATCACATGAGGCTTATTTACAAAGTTGGCACGTTCACCTGTCAAACGAAAAGAAAACAATGAACTGGATTTCAGTGGTCCAACATTACATTGTTAAAACAAGAAATTGCGTAAAAAACGAATTCTCCAAAAAAAGTTCCTTAATTAAAAAAAAAAGATCCTTAACTGAATGGAATTCTAATTTGACAAAACTTATACAATACAAAAATTGTCTTTTTCAATATTAGGATAATTTCTGTACAAGAACTGAAAATAGTAAAATAAAACGTACGGTTGTAAGGAACATTTTGTGGTATATTTCGCATAATTTTGCAAGCTAGTATCATTTTATCCAAAATTTTTGTACATCCGAATTCATTCACTCCAGAAATTTTCTTTGTAACGGGAGGAAAAAGATAAACTACCTTAAAACTTTTGACTGCCCATATTATGTCCTAATAGGGATTGTCTAAATTGAAATAATCACTTTGACCAAAAGTTGCATTTATATAAAAAACAATAAGCATCATGTTTTCTCAACAGATTTTTAATCTAAGATTAAAGTTCGTTGATAACATACTCCTTTTTTTACCACCTTAACAAAGGTTCATTATCAAATACATTTCATTACTAACTACAGAACATTACTACATAAACTCGGTTGGCGAGTTATAATTGTAATAATTATGAATAGATCCATATATACAGTTGATATGAGTCTACCGAGATTAAAGTTCTTGAAAATTCTTAGTAAATGTATCAAATGACCTAAAGTAAAATGTATTTGTCTAAGATAATTTTGTCCGTTTATTAGTAAATGTGACACATTTTTTAGAATTATTGAAGAAAACATATAACATAATAAAAAATATAAAATTTTTATTTAACTTAAATTTTAATTCCTGAGCAACTTCAACGAGACAACATTGGATGGCAAATTTTCATATCACCATTTACTTTAGTCGAAAGTTAAACCTTTCTTTTTTTTCTACTTTTTCTCTTCTCGAAAGACCTACGTCACTGTTACCGAATCATCGATTGTATAATTCTGGCAATTAGCACGGATTCCACTATTGGTGGGATACAATTGAGTGGGGTCCATATAAATGTACTTTTTTTTCTTTTATTTCTCTGTCAAATCGAATGAGCGAAAGTGGCGCGTTAATTGGCGTCGATTCGTCAATTAGCCCGCGTTCTCGTGTAAGTTGCTTAGCCGAGCCTGCATTTCTTTGTAATCGAAAGACAAATTGGCTTATGTCCAGGTGTACTGGCGTTGGCTCGGTCTGGAAATAATTCAGAACAAATTTAATTTGTATACATTGACATACGCGGTGTCAAAGCCGCAGTTGCCAAACCACCCGGCAGACAACGCATCGGAGAGCAACGAGACAAACCCGATTACAGAAAATAATTCTATTTTACTTTTCATAAACGATTTAAGCATTTGCCCCGGATAATGTCTTTTGAAGTGCTATTAATTTTTGTGTTAAATTTTATGAGATATTAAATGTAATTGTAAAATTTAACTGAATCAAAATTCAGTTGAATTATCTCTTAGCGTAAATTATTTTGAAGAATGTTTCAGGTAAATTAAAAAGGATTTTAAGGGATCAAAAATATTTTGAAATGCTATGTTGTATTGTTTATTAACTATAAACGCCTATTTAATAATTTTTATGAGTTTCTAGTAGCAAATATAACTGTATAGCATATTTATATAACATATAATTATTTAATGTTATTCAATAGTAGTTTAATTAACATTTACATCCAAACTTTTGTTTATGCAAATGTTAACATGTTAACATAAATTATTTAACATTAAATAACATAACTTAAAGGAAAATTTAAATTGCATACATTACTTGAACATTGATTTTTTGCACTTTTTTTTTATTGAATGCTGGAATAGATTGAAACGTCATTGTTACAAATTTGAATTTACAAAATGAATAATAATAAGCCGGTGGATGGTTTTTACAGTCATCCAATAAACATTATTCATTAAACACTAAATGAAGATAAAAATATTTTATCGATAAACTTCATTAGTCAATTAATGTGCGTTATGTACAACAAATTTTATTAGCAATAATGTACGACAAAGTTACATCGCAAAACTGCTTAGATATTTTGTTACGAACATTTTTGCCAAGACAAATTTTTTACAAGTAAAATGTCTTTATCACGCAAACTTTTTTTGTAAGTATGATAAACATTTATGAATTCACAACAAAGATTATTTGCATGAATTCTCTGTATTAAAACTGAAGAAGAAACAAAACTGAGAAATTGAGATTTAAATATTATTTACAGTTAAAAAGTTATATACCTGAATTTAAAAAATGTTTTTTAACGTTATTTGAAAATTTGTAATTTCAAAAAGGATTATTTCATAATTTATTTTAATAAAACAAATTGAAATAAATTTGTATAGTTTAAAGATGCTGAGCAGAACTGTTTCACTTCTTTCACACTTAACTGATATAATTGTAAAAATAAATATTTATCAACGTGTGAATTATTTAAGATGGCTATAAATATTTTAATTAACAAATTCAGTCTATTTAGATATCGAACGATGATTTATTCTCACCATTAAACTACAATCATAATAACAATCCTAACTGCTATTCTATTAAGAACTGTTATTATTTACAAATAAAACTATCAGAGATAGATTGCAACTTGGCCAACATACACAATCATTTACACCCACAAGTTTTATTCAAATTTATTAACAAGTGTTTTAGTTTGTCTTGTTAATTTGTGCTGATGGGTATAAACAAAATAAAAAGAAAAAGTTATCAAAAGAGAAACATAATTTTGGCTAAAGATTGATGATTTAATGAAAAGTGATCTAATAAAAACATAAATGTATTTAATTTAGTAAAGAAAAGTGTATTAAATTTATTTTCCTAATTTGCAACTTAAATTATAATAAAATTATTACAACAACTTTTCTAATACTCATTTTTCAAAACTGTTGCTGTTTATATATTTCAAAAATTACTCATAATTGATTGATTAATGAAAAAGATTTCTTTATTAATCAACAGTTTTGGGAAGTTTGAATTTGTTAGTAAAAAAATGTTAAAAACTTGTTGGGTTTTATTAAACGAAAGTAAAAAAGAAAAAGCTAAAGAAATCTGGAGTTGTTAAATGCTTTGTAATGTATTTTTAATGTTAAAAAGTTTAGCTGCTCTTTTTGTTATTTCTAGAAATTGATAAGGATTACCTTCCTACTATACTGATATAATACCTTCAAATCGATTTTTAATTAATTATTAATTAATTAACAAAAACTCTATTAGAATGAATTTATTAACTTAATCTATTGTCCGAAAGGTTTATAAAATCTTTATTTTTTTAAATAAATAATGCAGATATGAATTACCTATACTGAATATTTACTAATTATATTTCAAAGTAAAGTCTAATTTTGTTTTTAAATAATTAACATTTAATTTGTATTTAATTTGGATCGTTTTAGTGTAGATGGACCATAAATCCTATTTAATTTCTTCCAAATTTTTTTAGGGGTAGTTTTACAAAAAAGTATGAAATGAAAATGTTTATTCAATACTCAATAATCTTTTTGTTTCAGAAAAAATGTCCAGTGCTTCCTGCCTTAGTTCAACGAAAAGTGTCTATAAACATTCTTATTATAGTCATAACATAAAGCAGCATATTACATATTGATACTACATTTATAAAATTTCACACATTTAGGTGTATAATGTACATTATACGAAATTATAAAAATTTAACAAAAAATATACTATATTTATAAATTGTATATATTTTCATATATAACATAATACAAAAAAATTATTATGAAAAGTTAAAAAAATATATATTCAATTCTTACATATAAGATACATTCTACATAAAATTATATAAAATTTTATAAACACCATACAATGTTTCTCTTGCATTTGTAAAAATTATGACAAGAAAATGTAACATTCGTTAAAGCAGGGTGTTTGAGTGAAATGAATGTCGGAGTAGCGTCAACTTACCGCGAATGGGAAATGGTTTGGTTTGTATCGTGTCCGAGGTCGGCGGCGTGTAGTGCATCTTGATCTGCGGTTCGGTCATTTGGTGAAAGCGACGTTGCGCTGCTGCTCGAGAGCTTGGCGACCTGACGGGCGACGACTCCTCGTGTTGGCACGCGCAATGATACGGAGTAAGTCGAGGCGCAGAATCAAGGCCTCGGTCGGCGCATAGTCGACTGATCACTGAGACGTATATCGCACTGTTGCGCGCGTGATAAATACCTGTGTAAGCGCCGAGTCAGCCGAAGAAAGACGAACTCGTGGCCAGTGTTGCCAACATTGTCGAGATTACTTCGCTTCGACCCGACAGCCACGGTTGCACGTGGTTCAAAAGTTTCCCTCGTTCAAGGTGATTGGATATAACTCCGGTCTGCAATAATACAATGCAATTAGGATGTAAATAAGCCGCCGGGAGATTACCAGCCGATGGACATTCAAAGGAGTTAATTGTTAAATTAAGTTTTGAGAAATATATGTATGAAAACAAGTGTGACGTCAAAGTGTGTGTTAACAAGTATTGGAGATGTATTTTTAAAATAAAAAGTATATTGAATAATTGTACAGCTATAAAATGTAGTACGTGATTGAGGCAGACATGAACAGTGCTTGTTACAAACGGAGATGCAAAATAGTAAACATAAAGTTTTGACAAAGATAATAAAAAGAAACGGTTTTTTGTTTGTCTACCGAATTTACTACATTGCGTTTCTTTTTTTAAAACAAAAGTATATATTAATTCTTAAATTAGCTACTAACAAAATATAAAAATAAACTGATTTGGTAATCAGTTAAGTGTATGAATTCCCGAATATAGCCAATTTAAAAAAAATTAATGTCATCTTATCTTCCGCTTGTTATGTAAAATATTGGTTTTTATTTCATTAACAAGTAAAATTTTTGAATAACTATTAATTTTGTTACTTTCGATACAAATTTTTTTTTAACTTATACTTACGTGTGACCATTTTAATTACAAAACCGAAAACGTACGTGTTAAATGAATCGCAAATATATTACCTATTAATTTATATTTATTTGTTATTATTGGCATGTATTTAATTAAAACTGGAACAGAGTTAAAAAAAGCACTTGCTGCACTGCTTAATTAATATCAAAAGGTAAATTACTATAATAAGATTATTTGTTTTATACGGCTTTAGTGAACTTTATCCTTTCGACTTATGGAATTTTCATAATATTGTTATTTGTATTATTGATAAAAAATTAATATTAGAACTTTAGATAAATAAAAAACAAAGATTGAACAATATTCTTCTTGATATATTTTACATAAAAAAAAAGATAATTAATGAACAATGTCATTATTACTGCATAAAGATAATTTAATTAAACAATCATGACATCTTAAGTTCAACCTTAATGAATAAAAAATATATTATGTATTTATTTATATCAAATCGCCAATAATAAAAACTATTAAATTAAAATTGAAACTGCGCTAAAAACTTAGGCTACGTGCTATTTTACTATAATAATAATATTAAAAAAAAAATTTACAATTGATTATATTAAAAATAAGTCATTTAATTTAGATGATGTTATTGACCTCTAAATATTCAATCAGTGGAATTTTTATGATACCGTTATACTTATTATTAATTCACAACTGATATCGAATCGCAATGTAAATAGTTTTATTAAATTACACTCCATGTATTTGAATGTTAAAGGAATAAGAAATGTTCTCCAAAAACTGTCAAAAAAAGGACAGAAAACCAACCCGTAATGTTACATCCTGTTTAAAAATAAATAAAAATTAATTAAAAATAATAAAAAATATTTAAGTAATAGTAATGCTTTTTAAAAAAATGAAGAAATAGAATTGTAAGATAAAATAAAAATACATTTTTCATCACACGTGAACATAAACTGCGTTTTTACTCCCTAATACGAAACACGTTTTAACTCCCAAGGGAGAAACATTCCCTCGGGAATAAAAATGTGTTTCTCTCCCGAAAATTACCGACTACAAACGTAGGTTACGCTCACTTGTGACGAAATAGTATATTACTTAACGAGGAAAAAATGAGGTATGACTATATTACTTAAATATCATTTTTTCCGAGTTGAGTACATTTTTCCTTACGAGAAAATAAAATATGTTGGTATCACGAGCCGAATGCAAGTGATACCAACATATTTGAAATATAACAACATGAAATATCACCAATTTCGTTATAGTGTAATAACCGGCGCAAGCTAGAGTAACGCTTTTTGGAAACTTTGTCATATCATTTCGAGTTTCGTAAAATGCAACGGTCAACGAAATGACTGCTATTATCAATGATATCATTACACACAATTTTACAAAATTGACGAAATTGTAAACTAATTTTGAACTAGATAATGGTGGTTTCGGGTTTTAAAGTAAAAATAGACACTTCCAAAAATCAAAGTCTCGATAACGCTTCGGTGACTCTATTGCCGTCACTGGGATCGCAAAAAAAAGCAAGAAAACATAAAAATGGCTGTCGGAAATGAACGACCAACATGCAAAATTGTTATATATTGTAATAAAATATTCTATCTAAATTGTTCGTTTATATTTTTCAAATCCGTTGATTCGTTTTAAGCGTACTGCATCAAGGTTTTAATTTAAACACGCAAAAATAACCGGAAATTCACTTAAAAGAACATAATGTCTTTATAATTTATAAATTATCATTTGACTATAATTTCAAAAAAGAAAATATACATGCAGTTTACATGAACCCGTAAAGGGGCGCACTATGGTCATTTTACTGACAAAACAAAGATGACTGAGCAACAAGTTTGTTGATAAACAAGGAGACACAATAAATGCGCTCACTTCCAGGTATAATTTAATTTTCTTAAATGATACGTATCTAAAACTTTATTCTTAAAATACAATAAATTAACGTAAAACGTGTAAAACGTAACACCAAAACTCAGTATTTTGTATGATAAAGGAACAAATCATTTAATCTTCCCGCATTAAATAATTTGTTCCTCTTTAATTGACCACAACAAAAATTTTTTCACACATTATAAATGAAGGTTGCCTAAATAGTTCTAAGTTACTTTACCTTTCTGTAATTCTCAGCGATCTGCATGTATTTTATAAATGATATGAATGAAATTCTCAATTTTCCATGTTTTGATGTTTACATCTCAGTTTACAATGGATACTTAGAAAAGGTACAAATATTTTGCGTTGAAAAAGGTTAGATAAACATGTATGATATTCATTCAATTTATATAGGTATATCCTTATTCAAAACAAAATAAATGTTTGGATGAACAATTATTTTGTTCAATCGTAGTAAAGTAATATTGTTTTTTTCCGAATACGCCAAACAATTCCCTAGGGTTACTTTTCTGGCGCGAATACCGTTTGCGCGCCACACCAGATGTCGCGCATGCGCGTTCGCGCGGCAAAAAGGCGCGCGAAGAGAACGTGGTGGCGCTGCGAGTTCGTGACAGTTTGTGGTTGCCGATGGAGATCGCTGCAAGGGTATACGAGCCTTCCACGTAGAAGACGAACTGTTTAGAATGGGAAGTGAGCCGTCACGAGGGCTCGAATCGTCGTGGCTCCGCGCGCACCGCGTGCCCTTGTAGGAATGGTATCGCCGTCCAAAAGCTGTCGCCACGAACGCAAACGCTCCGAAGACGGTCAGTTGCGACCTAAAGTCAACCGCTCTCGTGAGTATATACCTCGTTTTCAATCATTTTCTTTTTTACATTGTCTTATGATTTCTGTCTATTACTTTTCCTTCAGTTCGTTATATATTTAATAACATTATTTATCTGAATTCTCCCGGTTAATATAACCTCTCAACTGACTGATTTGTTTTCGCCGTTTGCTTCATTTTGAAGCACGTTTTTAGAATATATTGTTTTCATTTTCGCTCAATTTTTTTTTTATTTCAATTTTAATCAATTCATTTGTCTTTTATCAGTATAAATTTATTATTTCAACATTCTTTTTCATTGCTTACTTGTTGGCATGGGGCATAGATTCGGCCATTTATCATTTTATCAGTGCTACTTATTTAGACTGTAATAGCGTTTTCGGCTTGTATGTTGTGTGCTTTGAAGCAACTTTAAAACTACTTTCAAATGTTGTCAGAAAGTAGTAAAAATAATAATAATAATAATTCCAGTGTGATTTTACACGTTAAGGTATTGTTTTCTTATGACTTAAGTGCATTGAATTAATATTTATATTTCATTTTAATATAATTTAATATTATTTATTTCAGGTCTTTGTGTAAAGAGCGGACCTAAACCTTTAATAGATGTCAGTTTTTATCTGGATATCAACAGTCATGCCCTTTACAGCAAGATAGAAAGTGAAATTAAGGAACTTGGAGGTGTAAGTGTGATATTTTTCAATCATCCAGAGTTAATTTTTTGTAACTTAAGTATATCAATTTAATTCAAAATATTTTCCAGTGTAAAATATAAACTAAATGCTTTCCATATAATTTAAAGTATGTCATTAATTCAAACTTCATGTAAGTATAGCAAGATAAAAATAAAATTTAAAGCCGTTCTTGAAGACTATCTTAAATTCATGTTGTTGAAATTCTAAGCAGAAAAATATCAAAGATAAAGAAAGATTCCTTGTATGTTGACTTTTTTATCTTTAATGTTTTCATATTAGGTTTTTCAATTTTGAATTTAACATTCGTTTTATTATTTTATGCCTTCATGAATAATAAATTTTTAAATTGTTAGATATTACTTTTGAAAATTTTCACTTTTATTTTATGCAAAAAAAGTTTTCTAAAATTGTTATTTATTAAACAATGCATTGAAATGAGAATATTGAAAATTATTTCTGTTAAAAACATACTTGTTTTCAATAGGAAACATATATAAATCGTTAATAAAAGTGAAGTCATTAATAACTTTGTTTTAAATAGATGAAGAAATGCAAAACTTCTTAAAATATTTCTGAATGTGGAGAATGAAAATTACTCACAATGAGGTTGACAATGTATGTTGTCAATTTCATAAAATTTAACATAATTTGAACTCTTTATGGCCTCGTCAAAGTTTTTTTGCTAATTGATATTTTTCAAATGGTGATGTTGGTAAATTTAATTTTCTCTAACAAGAAAACAATATGTGCAGAAGCAAGTAATTTGATTTTTGAACAATGTAACTGCATTATTGATACAAGTAATTGATTTAATTAAAACGACCATAACTTTATTCCAATTAAAATTGACTTTATAATGTAATGTTTAGTCTAAGAAAGTAATTTGTTTGTTACAAGCCGTAACTAAATTTTTAGCGAATGCGATATGAAGAAAAAAATAAAAAATTTCATTAACAATTTCCTACTACTTTATTAAATTATTGAATGCTTGTTTTTTGGTCTTAGTTCCATATTAAAAACTTAGAGCACTAACACTTGCTCTATTTACCAATTTGCCCAAAGAAATAAAATAGTATTTCGTTTGCTAATGAACAAATGAATGATTTGTTTTAATAAACGTTTTTCATCAGGCTCAAGCGCGCATTGGAGGGGATGCGTCACCTCTTTTTGTTTGCTAGCCAAGGTTCTACTGTATTAACGATTCAAAAGTAACATTTCTACTTAAATTACCTCAAGTTTTTATAAAGTATTTGGTGACAAAATTAGAAAGAGCAGGAAAAAATGATAAAAGAAAACATTATTTATATTATAATTTATATTATAATTTTGTATATAATTTTTATTCAAAAAGTTTTAAGTATTTTAAGTTTTTGTTTAAAAGAACATTTCAATTAATTTTTGAATAATTTTTGAATATATATATATAAAATGTATATATTTTGATTTTATCAGAAAAAGTTCATTATAAAATCGTGATGGTATTTATCAGTGGAAAAACAATTCCAGTTAATAATTCAAGAAACATGTATATTTATTTTTCTTTTATTTTGATTCACTGAAATTTGTAGCTAATGCAGAACAGATGTATAACATTGAATGTGATAGGTATGTGAAACGTCACCTGCAATTGGAGCCTGCCTATCCCTAATCGTTTATCTTTGTTCATTTCAGAAAGAAAAATGGGATTTAGAGAAAGAAAGAGTGATGCGATTGATTTGGTTAGTGCTTACACGACAGTGTATATTTTGTCTGGCTTAAGGGGGCCCCGCCCTAATATTAAACGTTATGGTTTTGCAAATTAAATTTAATAACCAAGGTTAATAACAATTTAAATCTAATCTAATCGTTAAATTCTAGTAACACAAGCACAATACATTAATTAAATGATAAACGATATATTTTTTTAATTTATCAAAAAATAATGATCCAATATTTTACATTGAAAATTTTATAAATATTTTGTTGAAAAGTATTATTTTCACTACCTAATAAAAATTCTCATGTTATAATCCTGCAAATACTCACGTTTTGTTAAAGTTTTATTTCTAAAAGGTAATGAACTGGTCTTTGAGTGATTCCTCGACCCTTATCAGATAATCCAATAAGACTTGAGGAATGCACAACCAATTCGTAAACTTATTGAGTTGATATGAGTATATTATTGTTAATATTAATTGCTCATCCATCAAGTTGTTCTACATAATTTGACAAATGTATACCTATATTTTGATGCAAGTCAAAATGTATAATTAATGTTTTGATATTACAAAGAAAATATTTTTAATTTCAATTGACAACTCATGGATTAAATCAATGCGTACACCTTTTTTAATTTTATGTGAGAATATAAATTATAATCGTTCAGTTGATTGTTTAATTATTTAATTAATGGTAGAAAAATTGATGCCGATCAGATCAAAGATTAAATCGCGTAAGCTTATAAGCTAAAAAAGTAAATAATTAACGTATAATAAGTGGATTATTCTTATAAAAATAATTTACTTATTGTACTGTTATCCTAAATGATTCATTTCACATAATTTTATATCTGAAAAAACGTAATTATGAATGTTCTTTTAAATTAACATTACTCATTAAATGACCACTTTCAATTAAAGTTACAAAATCATCTTTCAGGAATCTTGTACGGTAAAATTGAAATTGCAAAGTTTAAATACAAGTTACAAGATGCAATTACGAAGTGCAATGACAAATATTGACCGCTAATAAATTTCGGAACGATCTAATTTGAATACCCCGGTCTAGACGAGCAACTGGACAATGACTTCCGCAGTCGGAAGTGCTCGTTCGCTGGCCAGTCTAAGTCTCGGGCTTGACCGAAGGCAGGCGAGCCCCGGCGGCGGCGAGCGCCGCCTACCGTCGAAGCCGCGAGGCCTGTAACGGCGAATGGCCATTTTGTTTGTGACAGTTTCGCGAGCGATTGCGTGCGTCCGCGTTGGGTCGCGATCCAGAGCGACGTTCGCGCGAGAAACGCCTGGCGGGCCTCGCCCCGTGACCTCCGGGACACCGCCTCGTGACACCTGGACCTGCGAATCCTCGCGTCCTCTCCGGCCGACGACTCAACCGGGTCCGGGGCCCGGCCCCGAGAGCACCGCAACGACCTGGACGACGTTCCGCGCCTCGCCAGTCGACGCCGAGGGACCGTCTCGTCGTTCGCCCGAGGTCACAGGCCGGTCCTCGCCCGAGGTCGAGGGTCAAATCGGTGGGTTGACCGAGAGCACGGGAGCATGCGTGCGTCAGACGACAACAATGCTGCGTCCATTGTCGCGACTAATGCCGATGTGAAAACACCCCGCTGAGACCATGACGACAGTTGCTTCGGCTCGGACGAGCCTTCGAGTTTCTTCTTTTTTGGCTTAGCAGTTCGGCGGGGGGGATTTGTGCGCGGGGCGGGCGCAGCTGCGTCCGCTAGAGCAGGGTTAGTAGGGTTTCACTAGGAGGATGCTTGGTTGATGTGTCGTATACGTCAGATTATTAGTTTGGTTCGTTTCGTTTGTTTACAATTGGAGTAATATGCTTATTTATCATGTTGGTAGTTTGATTGATATCGTCAAATCAGGGACAGTGCATAAGAATGTGATTTTTAAATACAGTTCGGTACAGTGACAAAATGAAATTTTAATTGGGTTTTCAATTAAAAAAAAAATTAGTGTTTTCGTTATGATTAATCAAACTAATTTACCACATACAATTTTGATTCTAGAAGAATTATGTGCTTTTTATTTTAAAGGGACTTTTTTATTTTATTAATTATGGAAATTTGTATAAAAAAGCATGTGATAAAGTTTATCTAAATCTTTTGTATAAATGTGTACTTCAATAATGAAAATAACAATGTTATGTACAATGTTTACATTCAAAATTCTGATTTATTTTACAGATTTAAGCTGAAAATTCATAGAAAAATATTTTCTGAAAAGTTTGTATTTAATAAGTTGTTAGAATTGTAGAAAAAAGATGGTTTGATTGTTGTTAACACTAATGACGTATACTGCATATTAATTCAACCATTGACTCTGCATTGCTGTGGCTGCGGAGGGGGAGAAGGTAGAATGCGGGCGGATTCGATGTTTGTTTTCAGGGACAGAGATTCGATTTTTACTGCTTCTGTGCTTATTTAAACAATGACTCCTGTTACTAATAATAATCTTGCTATTTAACAACATAATTTTATTTTTATTAATGCAATTTTTCTTACAAAGAATATTATTTACTGTGGTTCTTTGTACAGATCTCTCTTCGCTCCTTTTTTTAATCTAACGCCATTATTATTTGCATAATGTATTAACACAAAGAGAGATTTACTTGTTAAATATATATTTTCATTTATTTATTTGATTGTTTCGTTTTTCTTTATTTTAAATTTGATTTAATTGTAAAGAAGATTGTTTCGTTTCATTTTTTATTTGAACAAATATTGATATTATAAATCAAAGTTGAAGTTTAAAATGAAAACAGATAAAAGCTGCAAACTTCATTCTTATCATTATACCAACAAAACAAAATATCAAAACGATCATTATTTTAAATTTATTTACTCAAACAATTTGTACAAACTACAAATTTTACTACCATTCTTCACATTTCTCTCTCTTTTGACGTTTATAATCTTTTTCCCTCGAGTATAACAGCTGTTTCTAATTATCCGTCAATCTCTCTTCTCACTTCATTTGAATTCACTTTTTCGCTTCCTCTCAATGCCTTCAATCTTAATCGCTCGAATTTGCACATATTTGATGTCGATTTTCTTGCACGCAACTTTCCAATCGCAAGCAATTTCACAAGCGACTTTGCAGTCATCGGATCATCCTCGCAATTGTTTGTCCGCGCTATTATCGCGACTCGTCTCTTTTTTCAGCCGTTTTTTCCTCTCTTTTTGTCGCTGCAAATCGACCTCCTTTCGGCCGCGTATATTTACATAACGTCGTTCTCTATTGGCGCGCGCCTCGCCGTTCGTCAGAATCGCGGGATTTCGATTGATCCGCGCCGCGGGCCATTTTTCGCGCAAGCCCGGGTTCAAAAGTCCGAACCCTCGGGGTCGCGCGAAAATAACTCAATTTCCCTCGGCTGCAGCGCGCTCGCTCGGCCCTTTCGCTGTCCTTCTCGCACGCCATTCCACGCTCTGAGTCAGCACACGGTAACCCAATATTTTCCCCCCTTCGGCGCGCTCGCTTCCTGGAAGGATCGACCAAGTTGTAATTGCCGCGCGCGCGTCGTCCAATCGCATTAACAAGGGAACATGATAACACGTTTATAAACATACATTCGAACATAGGCTAAAAGAAGAAAAATAAAAGTGAAAAACTAACAATGGATTACTCCTCGAAATACTTTGATGACGTTTAGGAAGGCTAAAAGCAACGGAAAAAATTGTTGACAGTTTATTTCTAAGGGAATGTAAACAGTTGCGCAAGGTTGTTTTCTGTTCTGTTGTTGTTTACTTTTTTTTTTTATGTCAAATAAAAACATTGCCTCTCGATCGGTCAGGAAGAGCGCGTCCTTACGAGCACTAACCTAAACAACGTTTGTGATTGGTTGCGCGTGCTCCGCAATGGACGTTGAGTCAATAAGCATCTTTTGCTTGCAGCCGACTCGCGTCAGTTACAAAACGATAGGCGCAAATATTTTGACAATAAAAGCAGCATTTTTGTACAAATTCTAGGTGCTAAAAGAAATCACTCTTTCTCTCTCTGCGTATTTTCTTTTAATAAATAATGATGAGATTTATAAAAATTATTTCAGTGCTTGATGAAAAATGTAAACATTAGTTTAACTTTGAAAAAATGAATATTTTACATTGTTTATTCTCACTTATTGGTTTTGAAGACTCAAAATTTCTAACATTTATAAGTAAACGAAATTTAAATAAATGTATTCAGTATCGAAAGTGAATCTTGAAGTACATTAAATTAACCAATAAATATTATGATACAATTTTTTATTAGAAAAGATATTTTGGTTGTATTATATTGATTTAATTTCCGTTTATTATTAAATGCTGGGAACTTCAAATGCACATTGTTTTTGTAACTGCAGCAAATTTGAAACATGATGGTTTGGTGGCAGACAATGTTTTGTCTAATAGCATGAACTCTGTAAATGAGTTGTGAAGTGAGAAAAATTGGTGACAAGTAGGATTTGTGTTTGCAGAAGATTGAAGTGTTTCTCGTGAATACTGTGACAATTGTGGTGAGTGATAAAGTTAATAAAGCGGGACAAAGAATCAACGAACGATTGAAATGGGACTATACCAGTGGAGGAAGCGGGGGTATCCCCTCGCTCAAGAGCATCGAGGCCCCAACTCCTACATTGACGCCACCGACACCGTATGTTGGCAATGAAGGTCCTCTATCTAATTCGACAAACATCAGGGGCCAAACTACCCAAAGACATGTAAGTTTCAAGTGATAATTTTGATATCAAAGCAGCCTACTATTCAATCAAATTTAAAAATAAAACTATCTGCACAATATTCGTCGTCATTAATGTTGTACTTTATAATTATTTTGCAACGTTTAATGTACAAAGAATTATAAGTACAAGTATAAAGTTATACATGCATAATATTTAAACTGAGAAGGGAATAGTAGCAGAATTTTTTGAGATATAATAAAACCCATTCTCTCAAATAATATTTTAGAGTTGTTTAAGTTTTGGAATATAAATTAGGATGAATGTAACAGTATCTTTGAGTGATGATGCTGGACAATACAACTTAAATGAGTGGTTATTCACTGGTTCTTAACCGGTCATTCACTGGTGTTTTCACCATATCGTCATATTTAACAAAAACTAGAACGTTTCAGATAAGCTTGTGGACAAACACATGGTATGATTTTGAAATGCACTAGTCTCTGTCAGATATGACACTATCTATTTTTGCATATGAAATGTGTATACAAATTATATTTTTTGTTCATTTGTCCCACTCTTTGTAGTCTAAAAAATGTTGACAATACGTAATAAATCTTCAGTTTAATTTTTGTTTGTAAATTACTTTGAGAATTTAGAGTATTTAAAGCTGTCATTTGAGGGGACAGTTCAATTTCATTTTAAAGTAGATATTATATACTGATTAATTAATTTTTTCCGCAGAAATCGCGAGTGGATGCAATGTTGGAACGTGCTCTGACGCAGCCACAGCAGTGTTCAGTAGATCCACTCAGCAACGCTCGAACTTGGGGAATTCCTATATGGCCAACTGATAAATTGCAAGCTTGGCTTGAAAAGATATATGTGGCATTGAAGAATTACAAACAATTTAAATGTGATAATTCAACTAAACCAACTAAGTGTTCAAAAGTCACACATTTGAAGGAACCTTATATCAAGTTTGAACCTTATACTAGGTATAACATTTGTGTTTTACAACTATTTTCATTTTTTATATTCTTTATCGAAATAAAGATCAAATAATTGTTTGTTTTACTTGATACAATTTGTAATAAATGATTAAAGATGCATAATATTTAAATTATAAATAATATTTAACTTCCGATTCATGTTCTTTATTTCAATTTTATATAGAGATAGAAGGCCAGTGTTTTTTGAATTAACTTCGTGGCCAAAGTTGAATTTTGAAGGCGAGCCTGGCAGTTGTCCTTTCAGCAAAAAGCCTACTATTGCTGTGAAGGAAATTAAGAAGGAAAACGGGAAAAACGCTCTATTCAGCAATAAAGAAAAGGTATGTTCATTCAAGAAAATACAGAGAATCAGATAAATATATATATAGTTTTATGAAAAAAACCAATGAATTTAAAATAACATGTTATATATGCTTAAAAATAACTGCAAAAAGTTTATTCTGATAAACAATATAGATTTAGTTCTCATAACGTGCTGCGCTAAATACATTTTATTATTTATTTTGCAGGAAAAAGAGATGACGCGTCGGCCTCGTGCCACGGCAACACGTACTCGTCGAACGGAGTTGGTATCTGGTTATTGCGAAATTTGTCGCAGCGACTACAAAGACCTGAACAAGCATTTGCAAAGCAACCAGCACTTGAAATTCGTTCAGAATAATGACAACTTCCTCTCGCTGGATAATCTCATACATACGGGTGCTAGCGTTGAGGCTTTTCTTAAACTCAACCGATCGAAGAATGTCAAGTAATTAATAATTAAATTGTAACATTGACTTCTGATATAAAATATTAAAGTCTCTAGTTTTTATCTTCATATTTAAGTAATTAAAAAATTTCATTGTCATTTATTTGTTTAAAATTTTATATTTTAATAGATTTTATAAAAAAAGTTATAAACAAGTATTGAAGTTATATAATAATATTGCACTATTTTTTGATTATTTAGTAAAGACTGTAAACTGTATTCAAATGATGAAAGCAACAATGAGCGCAACGATGAACATAATGATGAGCGCAATGTCCTGACTGACGATAAAATGAAAAAGGATGATAAGTCGGAATTGGATTTCAATGTCGAAGACATTGAAATGCTGCAGTACAATGGAGCAAGGCGTGAGCTCAACTTGAGTAACTTGAACACGGCACACAATTTGCGCACGCGTGCCAAACACGAGAGTGGCCATTTATTGCGGTCTAAAGGTCGATCGTGGAGATCTGAGGACCCTTCTGGCGATAAAATTTATGACAAATTTGAAGGGTTTATTATAAAAAAGCGTGCCAAAGGCACGATATGGTTGGAGGAGGAAGAGGAAGGTCAACATGATACCCATGAAGATAAAAGTAACAACACCAGGTAAATACAAAGGCAAACTTTTCCAACCTAGCAAATGTTGATCCTGTCATACAGGGAAAACAAATGCCACGGACCACTAATGTGTAGAAAATTTATGAGCAGTGTGAACGTATTAACTTAATCGAAAGTCATGTTATTAAATATCAAAATATCATTGTAGGCGTTGTGCGTTAAAAGTTTTTTCGCTTTTTTTGGGACTATTATTAACGAATTTGTGATAATTTACAACAAACTATAATTGTCTATTAGATATTTTATTAAGTATATTTTATACTTAAGTAATAAACATTTTGTAATTTAATTTTTTTACAAATTATTCATATTTTATTAATTTATTAACTATGTAAACATTACGATATTAACTGATAATTTACTTTGTGACTGTTTTTTTATATTTCTTATATTTATAAAAATGTCTATATTGGTAAAAGAGTTCTGTATAGTCTGGAGATCAATTTTGAAAGAAAATAAAAATTATATGATGTATATTATTTTTGATAATAGGCAAGACAACTGCAGTAAGCTACTGTTAAATGATATTGAAAAACATGAAGACGCGAATGATGAAAATGAGCCAAAAGAAAATTCGATAAATAGTTACAATAATCAGAAAAGCTGTGGCGCGGAGACTGGAAATAAAAGGCTGCCTGTGTCAGAAATGCCTCTTTCCAATAGGATGAAAATCAATGGGTACAGTGGCACAAGTTCCAAGGAGGAATCAAAGGGAGATTGCAATAAGGCTGAAAGCCAGCAATGTAATGAAAAGGAAGATAAAGAATCTGTGATCTGCAATGGTGTTGGAACTAAACAGTTTAGTAAGGTAAACAATTAACACTTTTTATCAGAAAAAACAATGCATTTCTTAAAAAACTACATTTTTTGTGTTGAATATAAATATTGACGTTTGTTTAAATATTTAGTTTTTGTGTTTTATTTTTAGATACACCAATGTTGTGAAATAATTAGTAGTAATTTATATACATATTTACATTAAAAGTTATTTTGTATTTTTGGTAATTAACATAAGACACAATTTGTTTTTAGACGAAAAGGCCAAATAGTTCTGAACGCAGTCGTGGTTACCGAGGACGTCGCGGCGGTCGTTCGTTTCGCGGCCGGCACAGACTGTCCGTGGAAGAGCGTTTGATAGAAGATAACAGAGCATATTACAAGGTAGAAGTTTTGGGCAACAAGTTGCGCTCAAGTACAGCTATATCTGAACCAACCATTCTGCAACGGGAATCCGTCGAAAAATCTAACAAGAAAGAGGATGAGGGTTCAAGTGAAAAGCCAGTGGTAGTTCGCTTTAAGCGAGTCCGAAAATCAGAATTGACGCTGCTGAGCGACGAAGCCGAATCGTTTATGTTCCGAGAGCCAAAGAGAGAGGATTCGAGCGAAGTTAGCGAGGACGAGCAGAGCAGTGTTCTACCAAAGGATACAGAAACTGATGCTGATGAAAATAGAAATTCATCGTTCAAAATAATTTCCAGTGAAGCTGACACAAGCAGCAAGGTGGAAAAGATGGAAGAAGATTCGCAGGTAAATGACATAAAATATGAGTAAACACAACATGAAATGATATTTCAAATTAAAACATGTAAATAATTATGATAATAAAATTTATCGTTAATTTCTGATAGTTTTGAAAATATTAAAATAAAATTATTTCTTCAAAACAGAATGCATTTTTATGGAATAGCAATATTTAAGGATATTTTTAATTTATTTTTGCATTGAGCAGGATTCAGTAAGTCTTGGCCGAGCAAGGAAAAAAAGAAGAACTCAAGCAGAAGCGTTAATTATGGATAACACAGATTACTACAAATTCGAAACTCCAGGCAGTCGATTACGATATCAAGCACCTTTAATGGGAATTAAGGACGCTAGTCCAGAACGTCCTGCAACTATGATGCAGCAAGAAGGTGAACTCAAGGATGATGAAGTGGATGGAAAATTGGCAGAAAAGCGATTATCAACCAGTCCATCTCAACGAATTGAGAAGATGCATTTCTCGTTTGAAACTGTTCCTAAATCAGAAACTTGGTTTGTTAAAAAATTTATATTATAGTTATAGTTGGAATGAATATAGTTGAAAATTAATTAACAAAATACACTTCCTTTTCAAAAATTCCTCTATTTTATGTTTGTATGTTTTTCTGTTCTACTATCTGACTCTTCTACTTGTAGATGCTACTTGTATCTTCTACTATTCAAAAGCTTTATTGTTCTTTACTTATTTAATTAGATGACGATATTTTTATTTTGTTTCTCACTGACATTTTTAAAATTCTTTTTATGCAAATTTACAATTCTAAGAATGTGATTTAGTTCACAAAGAAAAACAGCAATAATAATGTATATTTTATGCTGCCTTAATTGTTAACAACTGCAATTATTTTTATAAAGTTATATGAAATTAAATTGATTGATTATGATTGATTGAATTGAATTAAAGACAAGAGATAATATTAAAAATATTTTGTTTACATATTAATATAGAACGACAAAATTTATTAATTACTTTCTAAATAAACTTCAAATAAAAATCGCATCACTTGTAACTACTGCATACATATGCTACATACACTGCTACAACTGCACTGCTGTCTACTTTGCAACTCTAAAAGATTCAATCCATCACAGTGATAGAATATTAGAGTTAAAAACAAATTTATGTTTTACTTGTGTGATTCCATATCGTTACTGCAAGAAATTTTGTCAGCAAAATAAATTAACAAATATCATACTGGAGATATGACATAATCAGTATACTAGTGTGATGTTTTGTTATGCACTTTTACTTGATTATGCACTTATTTGAAATTAATGCTTCTTAAATCATATTTCCAATTTTATCGTTCATTAACACTTATCAAAACTATTTCATTTAGTAGATCTTGTGATGTATAAACATAAAAAACGCTTAACTTTATTTTATATATACAAGTATCATTAACGTGAACCATTGACACAAAACGCCTTTTAATTATCAGTTACTAATATTTAATTACTAGATTAAGAAAAAAGTACTATGCCTAAAAAGATTCATCGATAAATAAAATCTTTTTTGAAAGAAATGTGGAAAAGAAAAATATTTTCATCTAAAGATTTTTTTTTTAAATAAAAAACTGATGATAGAGCTATATTTTCAAAGTGCATTGGTTTAATATTTATTTTAACGCAAAAAAGACTAACTACCAAGCACATACTTTATAATTTTTAATTTATCTCTTTATCATTACAATTTACTATACAAATTTACATAAAAGTAGCATAAAAAAACTTTGTTTACAATATTACTTTTCTTATAATATTAAAAAACAACAAATTAATTTGTATCTAATTTCCCTTCGTTTTCTTTTATTTGAAATTTTTGAATACTACATTTTTTAATACATTTTTCGTAATTAAAAAATGTGTTATGTGCAGGTATCAGACATACCAGCGACAAGATGAGGGTGTTGAATATTGGCACTACTTTAGTGAATCTGATGCAAAGCCGTTTCTGTTGCCGTACGAAATTGAGAATTTCCGAGAAATGATGCTCAAGAACGTATCGCGAGTTGTAGGTGGCAGTGGTCCTGGTCGGGGACGTAGAGGTCGAGGTCGCGGTGGCGCTGCAGCTGCTAGTCGCTCGCCGCGAAAGTCGCCGCGTTGCCATGCGTCTACTCTCGCCATCATGTCAACGATTATTCGTAAGAGAGAGCAGCAACAACAGACGACAAATTTACCAGCAATCCAAGAGGAACCAACGCCGGCGCAGTCACAGCCTGAAGTTGGAGTCGAGATGGACATGGAATTGAGTGCTCTTGCTCGCAACATTGGTGATTTTTTGGCCAATACGAAAGAGGACGATTTGGATCTCGAGCTTGACGAGGTGGAAGCAGCAGAGTCCGTGATTGACGTACCATCAACTGTCCCAAAAGGTCCTCCAGTGAACCTGCTGGATCTTTTGGACAATTGTCACGCGATGGTGCCGATTTTGGAACACCCGCAGTCGGGCGCTAGTTCGGATTGCGTTGAGGTTGTACAGTGGCCAAAAATTCCAATACGAAGACGCAAAAAGAAAAAAAGGAAAAATAAAACCGGATGGCCTGGTAATAGAATGCGAAGGAAGTTCTTCCCGAAGCAGACAGAAGAAAAAATCACGGTGTCAGAGGTTGCTGAAGCTGAAGTTGCTAATAAAGAGCTTGCGGTGTCGGAGGAAGCGACGCAGAGCGATTCTAAGACTTTAGAGGACGAAAAGGTTTTAGTTGCAGAAAATGAAGAGAAGGCTGATGTAGAAGTCCAAGGTTTGTTTCAATTCTGTGAAATTAACAAAGCATAATTGTATAGATCAATTTACGCTTGTATTAAATTTAAGATTTCTTCAGTTTAGTATTTTCTTAATTTTTTTCTTGACATTTTTTCTATTATTATAAACATTGACTCATTTGCATAGTTCATAAATTATCAAAATAAAACGCACAGTAATAAGACTTGTTCAAAGATAACAAATAATAATAGAGATTTACATTTTTTATCAGAAGAAAAAAGTTATCTCGAAACTCAAGAAACAATTGAAACATCGCAAAACATCAATGAACAGTTGACTGATAAGGATGAGGAAGCAAATGAGAAGGAACCTATTGAATCTAATTCTGAATCATCTAATAATTGTACAAACATAGAAACACCTGTAAGTAATAATTAATATAAGTGAAAATAACTGAATAACTCGAGAAAAAAGTAAAAAAATGATATCTAAAATTATCTAATATTTATTTACTGATTGATTAACTAGTAGTAACTCACTATAACTGCTATCAAAATACACTTGAATCTTTCACAAGTAACATGTAAAACGACTTAAACTTTTATTTTTCTCTGTTTATTTAATCTGATTTTTCACTCTAGCGTACTTTAAAAATAAATCAGTTTAATATTTAATAATTGTTTGTAAAAACAATATTTTTTAAACAAAGGATTTAGCCGAGAAAAATGGAGAAGAACCGCTAATCGAAGCCGAAAGTCAAGAAGAAATGTTGCCGTTGAAAAATGCAGAGTTTGAGTTGGTGCAAGAAGTTTGCGAAAACAGTCCTGTAAACGATGAAAATCATCACAAAAATGTTGATAACAATCGGCAAACAAGCGACGAAAAAGGCACAAAACGAAAGCGTTCGCGATCTAGCGCTTCTGGTGAAGATGCGACTGGTTCATGCCAAGAGACAGAGAATGAATTTTTAAACAATTTTGAGGATGCGAAGCGACAAAACACCACTTCCGTAGAAGTTGACAATCGACCACGTAAACGTAACTTTAAGAGACGCAGTAACCAACGCTCGCGCAAGAGACGACGAAAGCAAGTTAAGAGTTCAGAAATCGACTTGGAGATCGAGAACGATTGTAAAAAAGATGGCTATTGGTAAGAGAAAGTACCATATCTATTAATTTCAAAGTCGGAAAATAATCATCACTATAAGTAAATTGATATTTTATCGCAAAATAAACAGAAATTAATAATATAATTACTGTTATATATAATCAGTTCACCTCTTACACAAATGTACCTTTAAAAAGTTTATTCAAATGACTAATTAAATCACTTTCTTTCAGCGTCAATTCACTGGCCGTAAATAATTCCTCTCCGCGCAAAGGCGTACGCAAGTCAAAGGAGCAGGCATCGGAAACAAACCTAAAGGAGCGTGTGACACCGACGGTGTTGACCCCCACAGAACTGGTGCAGAAACGCAGCAGCATCGAGTTTCAACCGGTGGTGCGCGTGATGAAAATTGATGAGAGCGTCGATATTGAACATGGCATTCGGTCCGTGACGGTGGCCAGCAACCGACGATTAAGGAGCTCAGGTTCGCCAAAGTCCGAGACGCAGGTTAATCGCAAACGACTGAAGAGCGGCCGAGGCCAGCTGCGCCGCTGGATTAAGAGCAGTTGAAGTGGCGTTCATGAAGTTGAGCCAACAAAACCTGCGCATTCTTTTCTATTTCGCAGCGACAAACGCGAATTTTCTATTTTGTAACTCAATACACGCTGTGTATATTGTGTACAAACCTTGCGCTTTCTCAGAGGCAACTTTGGAGTGTGAATTTATAATGATATTTATGAACACTTTTGTTTTACTTATTGCATAAAACAAATAATTAATTATATCAATCAAATTACATATGATTCGGTTGTAATACGAGTCTGACTTTTCATTGTAAATATTACTTTAATTAAGTGAGAGTGTTTTTCGTGTAAAAAAATACTGTCTTCATCTCCTCCTTTCGTTTTTTATATGGAAAGCTTGACTCTTGATTGATAGAAAACGTGTATTTTATAATTTTGTATGCGCAACGAACAAGTACTAACTATTACTTTGCTCGCGTCAGTCGGTATTATTGTATTGTACGGATACAAGTATTTCTTTGATTTTTTTTCCTCGATTGTCTTTCATTTTTTCATTTTATTATTTTACATTTTTTTCTATGCCATGTTTAAACATACAAGGTATCGATCGTACAAAACTAAGGCAAAAGTCGAAAATTGCCATTGTCGTTGTATTATTTAGGGTAACGTTGAATAGGGACGTATCTAAGTTTTTGATGAAAAGAAGTAATAAATTGAATGATATTATTGAATAAAATAAAGATCGACGTATACGATGTAACATGTCAAGTTAAATAAAAAGTATCTATTTTTCAATGTTAGGTGTAACAATGATAGAAGAAAAATATAGAATAGTTAAATGTGGATTGAGATTTCACTTTTATTTTGTTATTGTAAAACTGATCATTTATTGAAATATGATTTCAATCTTCAGCCACATGATACTTGACTTTAAATGTTTTTGTTATATTATATTTAAAAGTTATTTTATAAATTCTTTGAAGTTCTGTAATCTAATTATACATGTATACAAAAAAGAAGCTAAATATTTTTTATTTAAACATGTATTCTGCAAACACTATTTAATTGTACACACCTTCAATTGGAATTCGTTTTGCAACTGGCATAAGATATCTTCGTTACCCTGTTCAACGGTACCATTGAACATGGAATTTCTAGTAAAATATATTTTTGTTGTCTCGCGCATTGAAGTGTAATAGTTTATATCAAAACTTTCCCAAAGGCAACAAATATTATTTCGAAGGAAAAAAATTATTGTAAGTCTATAGATTTCGAAAAGAGAATCTAATATTAAAAAATATGAATTTTCCATAAACATTTGTTGTTATTATACACGATATTCCTTACATATTCATGTAATTAAAACCTAAACATTATTTAATTATATAAGGTATGCAGTTTTAATGTTAATTTGTATAATTATTTGCAATGTTTTTCAGTATTATTTTCAGAACTTATTAATTTAATTCAGAATATAGCCATTCTCATTTTCATATTTTTCTAACGTTTAAATTTGGCGATAAACTTGCTTAACTCATAACTATGGAGCTTTTCCAAGTATGTGATGAAATTTTTACGCCAAACCTCAAGTGCGATGGTGGTGTAATGGTTAGCATAGTTGCCTTCCAAGCAGTTGATCCGGGTTCGATTCCCGGCCATCGCACATCTATACTTTTGGCCTTCTTTTAATTTACAACACAATGCAAAGTATAGAAATTGTAGTAAATTTATCATTTATTAAAAATGGTAGAATCTACTTTATATAATGAACAAAATTAACATTGTAAATAATTTGACAATGCTTTAAATTATTATTTGAAATTGTGATCTTAAACAATAAATTTTTTATCGTAATTAATTTTCAGCCAATATGCACTCTTCAGCTTCTTTCACTTCAATCCCGCAAATTCCTTTGGAAAAAGGCGAGCCTCCGTTTGTTCGGAAGTAAAAATCTCCGACCAAATTGTCATCGTCCAGTCGGGGACTACCGACAACTGCTACAATATTGTAACATTGTCGCTCCAGATAGTTGATGTAAGAGTCGCACTTTTGGCCGTAAAATGTTTCGCCGTTTGACACGGCCTCCGCGTACAACTCGTAAGACCTCGAGTGCGAGCAGGTGGCTATGTGGGGGAAATGGCATCCGGGCTGCACGCGTCCGCCGTTCGGGAAGAAATCTCGGTGCCCGACGGAGTCACGCAGTCCTAGGAGACCGGCGTTTGTGTGTATGATCTCGACATATTGGCCGTCCGCGGATGAAATCCGAGATCCGGGCCCACGCTCGTGGAACAATGGTCCCGCGGGATCCAAGCCTGACACGTTTTACACAATTTTAACGTTTATTTTCTAATTGTTCAATTAACGTTTATTTATTTATTCAATAACGTTTATTTTCTAATTGTTCAATTAAATACACATTTTAACAGACCATTTAATTGATTTCGATCAAAATTATATAATTTAAATGCCACAAATGTAAGTCTACAGAATCATTTGTTATGTTTAATACTGCTGCTTTTAATCTTATGATCTTTTCATCACTAATCCGCTGTTAACATCTTGAAATATAAATTTCGCATATTCAGTACAGTGGATCAAATTGTTCAAATATTTAACTGCGTGCCTAATTGAGCGGATTCAAAAAAATGGTGAAATTGAATTTGCAAATACCTGTTCAAAAGAAATCTTCCAAAAGGGACTTAACGAGTTAATAGTTTCGAGCTACTTGTTACAATAAAAAAAAGTAATTCAAAACTGCTGAATTTCTTGTTTGAAATAATTCAAAGAATTGACTTCTTTCAATTCATCAAAGGGAAAAACAGATGTCAATTTGATCTGTCATTTTGAATGTTGGAACTTTGATTACACCAAGATCACTGATTACGAATCAATAATCTTGTAAATAGAGCAATTCAAGCCAATGTCTTGTTTACCAAATGGCTTTGATTCTCAGAGGGTTAAAATACTATCAATGCCATCCAAGATTAAAATTGTGGCGAAGGACAGTGAAAAGAACGAAAACGATTTACCGACGACATAAGCAACTTTGGCTTCAGTGTAGTAGCCGGCGATTCCCATGACGTGCGCGCCGAGGGAGTGTCCAATTAAAGTGGTGTTTTCCAACTTCACGCCGTTGGATGCTAAAAAGTTGATCATTTCGAACAACTTGAGTGCCACTGCGGGCACGTAAGATTGCGCTAACACGTAAAGTTTATCCGCGTAAGAACTCCAATCGACCACGATCACGTTGTAATCACCTTGTTTTAGAAATGCTGTCGAACGTCATTTTTTATCACTATTACATATACAACTTATGCATCATGAATTGAAGTTAATTTCATCTGTATTTTGCAATCATTTTTTCAAATTAAGAAATCAAACAATTTGTATTATGTGCTATATTAAATATGCATTAAAAATAATATTAAACAAAAATATCATTTTTGTTGCTTGTTGTATGTAGAAATAATTTATAGTGGGATTTTTTGTCTGTAATATTACATTTTATTAGTGATTTATTACTTTTTCACAAATTCAAACTGATTTGGATTTTATTTTTTTTATCTTTCAAACGTTGTTTTCTTCAAGTCAGTGGTTCTAATCTGGTATTTTTTAAGGGGTGGGTACTCTTTTAAAAAAGATAAATTTATTCGATGAATATACAATGTTTAGAAATATTAAATTACCATCTTTAATAATTGTGCAAGATGGAGCTTTCGGTGTACCACCCCAGCCGTGAGTTATGATTTTCGTCGACTTGTTCGGATCGAATCGACTGTTCGCTAACGTTTTCGCATCATTGGGATACAATAGTTCAAATTCATTGGGACTGTTCTGCGTGAACAGTTGGAAATTCAAAACCACCGATGCTTTGACCGATTTTGTATTGTCAATATCCGTTGACAACAGTTGCAAAATATTGCTGTCATTAACGTTTTCCCAAAATTCACTTTGCGACGGACTTGCGTGATTGGAATGTATTTTGTTGTCGAGCAAGAAAGAGTTGACTGTAAAAATGAATCAGTACCTGAATATTTATAAAATAAAGTCATATAAAAGTGAAATACACGGTCGATTGTGTGGTTTAATAAATTTGAATGGAATAAACAGTTTAGTTTATACCGAATCAATAATTTAAGGCAATTTATAATCTTGAATTCGAAGGTTTGGTACCGTATTCAGGTACATAACATTAATTTCAATAATTGAAAAGACCTCACCAAAAAGGAACATAGGAAGAAAGAAGATAACTTTCAGCGGCAGCATTATTATGACCAACATCAACAACAATGCAATTGATACTGTGGAGATTCATTTCCTATCAGCTTTTTTATATTCTGAAACGGGAGATAAGATTCTGCACTTTTACCGTTCGTCAATTTTAACTTTTCCATTGCACGATTGACGAAGCCAAGATAAAATTCAATCGCTGCACTTTTATTTACGGTCACATTTTCAAGATAACGCGAATTTGTTTGTACATAAATATTTGATCACTGGTTATTACCTCGGTTGAATTATTTGTACGAAATACAATTATTTGTCCGAATACACAATAGATGAAATACACGCATGATAACTATTGCGTTTAAACATAATCGCGTTAATTTGACGTTTACATTAGTTCTATACAATTCACTGGATCAATTGTAGAGAGTAATTTTGAAAAGAAAAAATACCCTATCGAACGTTTACTCATCGATAAATTGGGAGTAATAACCAGAATTGTATTGCACTTGTTCTTGAGCGAGAACTGACGTTTGAGGTTTAAAAAGAAACATTTTTGGTAGGAAAATGCACAATTCAAATTTCACCAATTAACTCGTGTATGCCTAGAACTTTTTTTCAATTTATAACATAAATGCATTTTAAAATGTATAAATGATCAAACGTCGTTTTAAATCATTTCTATCATTTTGTTTAAAGCCAAGAAATTAAGACTGAAGAAGCAATGATGACAATAAAACAATCATTTAATGTTGAATCGAATGAAATGGGTCGAAAAGGACCCAACCGACATAAATGTGTTAATTTGTCTTCCACTCGTGAAAATTTGTCCCTATTTTTTCATATTTTTTATATTACTAGTGCCTTAATCAATCATATTACCATAGATCGAAAACTTCGAAGTGAAAATAACTTTACACTGAAAGAAGTGCCAAATCTTCGACCCGATCCATTAAAATTCTAACTTTCCTCAAACTTTGCCATACTAGTTTTAATTTCTCTTTAATGAAACATAATTCTGCGTCGATTTCCGGACTATCGGTATGTATGCATACCGCCGCGCTTTGTGATCGAGGTTGCAGCGACGCGTGAGAGGGGGGTGGGTTATGAGGAGGAAGGGGGGGGGGGGGGCTTTTCCCTACCGGGCCCCGTGTTACGCCCCGGTAGTCTTTCCCCCCTCAAAACCTAAACCTCTCCCTGCCTGAAGGAAGATGCTTTGCCTCTTACCCTAGTCCCGTCTCTTTATTTAAAACCCCCCCTCGGCCTCCGTCCCTACGACCCGCCTCTCACTCACATCCACACCCGTCCTCCTCTCTGTCAGGTAGAGCCATGATCGTCGTCGCCCCTCGTGTTGTCTCGTCAACATCGGACTCCATCGTACAGTCAGGGACGTA
>JABFOV010001026.1:0-28827 GCA_022817685.1 Aradophagus sp. ZL-2020
TCACGTACTTTACACGTTGTATGACTCCAGTACTGTTCAGCATGTTATACTAACTACTCTTATTTTTTATTGCATCGACAAATGCATGAACTTAATGATTCAATAGATGTGGTTTTGTTTATTTTGTATCAAGAGAAGCGCGGTAACGATGGAGAGGAGAGGTCGCTGGGGAGCGGAGATGTTGAAAAAAGAACCAGGGAAGAGGATGAGGGAAAAAAAAAAAAAAAAAAAAAAAAAAAAAAAAAAAAAAAAGACAGAATCGTCGAAACAAAAAGAGAAAGAAGGAAAAAATATCGAGATTGTGTCGTGTATGACGAAAAAGGGTTTCGGCGTACATGTCGGTGATGTAATTCAATAAAAGTATTGATCTGTGAAAAAATAGTCGAATAAACGTGCCGATGAGGGATCCCGAAGTATTCCGTTTTTTCGCAATCCGATATCTTTGTCTGTGATTTGTTAGATGCGACGTATTTTAGCGCAAATGTTCCGTGCAAAATAAGCGACCTTAAGACGAACGAATCATTCTGGAGGAGACTGTACAGTAGCACTGGCGTGTTTCTACTCTAACATCCGAAAGATATGCCGAATTACGATAATAATCTGTATCACTTTTCGTTCAAACTTTAGCATTGGAGTTTATACTTTTCTTAGAATGACAAAAGAACGTCAGAGATGATAAATAATGGAAATCACGTTGGGTCAATAATCAATTCATTTATCACAATATCAATTGTTTGACGGCGTAATAATAACATTGTTATGAACAAATTAATCAACGAACAACGAAAATAAAGTCGGGTGAAATTGCTCCATCTATTATCCCACAATTAATTCCTACACATCAATCAAAAATATGACAAAAATAAAAACCGTCGAGTGTGAAAATACAAATTAATTAACGAATTAATAAGATCCGTTCCCCCCAGTTCCTTATTCCGTCGTTTCCACGAGCTATAAAGCGCAGTCCATTAATATCAATTTTACGATTAACTCTCTTTGTCCTTCCTCCCTCGTATATAAAAGTTAAAGTTAAACTTGCGAAACAATATTTTTCATCCGTCTGAATGTGTTATACCGTCGGAACGAGCGGGATTAGGCACAAGTTGAAGTTGGTTCGTTTATTATGCCGTAAAATGTTCTGTCATCAAATCGATATCACGGCCGGGCGTGGCTTGTACCATCTTCCCGAGTTCCCGGGCACAAAGTGATTCACACTTAGCCGTCTCGCAGGAACACTTCATTCGCATAAAGCGCTCGACTGGTGAAACGAATGGAAATGCAAAGGAAAAAAGAAGAAAAATGGGAATAGTAAAAAAAGGAATAGATATGATAATAATAATACTAATAACAATAACAATAATAATAGTAATAATAATAAAAAAAAGGCGAATAAATCTCGGTTGAAAACGAAGAACGCTACCGACGCGCCAAATCGCGAAATCGGGGAAATGAAAATATCGAGCGAGCGAGACGGCACGAGGAATCGAGCGGGACGGAAGTGCGCCGGGGGAGGGGACGAAAGTCGTTGACGGTTGATTAGAGTGATTATCGGCAATGGACGTCAACAGGGAAGCGAAAGCGAGTGTCAAATTCACTCGGAAGTTGTTGGCTCGTTCTCGACAGCGCTGCTCCTTTCGAGACAATCATTTGCATGCACGCATGCGCTGTTCGCGCCTATTTATGCGCCGTAAATATTGGAGTGCGCGCACGAGCTTTTGATTTATTTATTTTTTCTTTACTTACATTGTCTTGGCACTTGTAATGCGCGTTCTTGCGGATGGAGGGAGGGGGCTTAAACATCGTGTACATCGCGGTCTCCAGCGACCCCCAGTGCTGATATTTTTCACCTAGAAAAAAAAAATATACACATGAACAAGCGGTTAAATGAAACGCGTGTTTAATTTATAAATTAGCAGTCAATTTTGTGGGAAAAAAGATCACAATCCACAGTACGAGTCAACGATTGAAGATCCGTGTTAAAATTTCGCTGTAATATTTGTAATTTTTAATTCTGAGTAGGTAGTTGCGTGGAACTAATTAATATTGTGTGTGTACGTGTATATGAGTGTTCCGCTTCGTTGTGTAAGTTAAAATGTCTATTTTTTGCAACGAAGAATCTTACACATTCCTTACACGCGTTATAGATTTTCCATTTATTTATTCGGTGAAAAAGAAGATTAGCAAGTCTTTTCTTCCATATCCTCAGCGCAAAATGGTAAATTCAAAAATTCCAACATAAAACCGTAACTTATTCGAGATATGAAATGAAATAAAAAATTGATGCCGACGATACTGAAGAAAGCTTGGCATCTTTTCACCCTTACCATTTCTCGTAGTCAGTTTTGTTATAATTTTAGCAATAAAACGGGAGGGTTGACTTGACGTCGGCCGTACAGTGTGCGCCGTAGGAATGCCAATCATAAACTTTTATACGCGGATCAATTTTATTGCCGGGAATTAGAACGCTTGTGGCAAATGGGACGTGGATTTATCGAAAAGCGTAGGAATAAGGATTATAAATACGCGAGCGGTACTGTACTCCGTTTTATATTTAGATTATTACGTACTGACGTTCGATTTATGTGATAACTGATCTGGCTTCATTGTTTCGCAACTCCTGTTCGTCAAATGGCAAGTGTTTATTGTATTAATTGAACAATTCACGTGCGATAAATGTAGGCAGTTTGTTCGATAAATAAAATTAGTATTTTTCAAGTATTTAAACAAAAAAGATTTTGTTACTTCATTAAAATTCACATATTAAAAAAAATTAATTAAAAAAAAAACGGAATTAACAACTAATTTAATATAATGAATTTAATAGATTTTAGACTTGTATAGTTTTGAATTACGTTGAGAAAAATGTGCATTTGAATAAAATACAAATTTAATGTCCATTCAAGGTAATACGATTTCTTAAAATATTTACGGGAAAATAAATGAAGAGTTACAATTTTGCATGGGATTAATTTCATCTTCTCCCTTTGTGCAAAATATCGCGTACGCATTTTGCATGGAAAATGAGTTGAAACGAAAAATTTTATTTTATTTCCCAACTCATGTATGTATTCATTAAAACCTGCATTATTCGTTACAAAAGTAATACAGTTCCGTTTGATAACAAGATGTCAGTAATATTCGTAGCTATAATTCATTTGGGTATTGTAAACAGATTATCTGATTATCCTCTGCTAAATATGTATAATTGCGACCAGATATCTAGTTATGGCAAGTGGAAATTATAATCCTGCACATAAATTTGACGAAATCACTGCCTCGTTTAATTAATCCCGAATTTGATGAATTAAAACAAGAAATCAAATTTGTTTTCTATTACAACTTGGACATAAAATTACAAATTGTTCGACAAAAATAATGCTTTTCAGCGAAAATTGTTAATTCAAACATCTCTTTTGCCTTCAGCGTTTTAATTGAATCTCACGTTACATTACATGTAGCCGTGGCTGGAAAAAAGTTATTCGGTATACTAGGATATGCATTTTTGCTCTAAAATTCTGTTATTCACAATACTTTTTTAAGTTAAAAGTAATAAATTTAGAACTTTTTATTTTTTTGTTTGTATCTTTACGCATTATCTACAATTAAGAATTTAACAATTTCAAATTAAAAATAACAGCTTGAAATCCACAAGTATAATAAAAAGTCAAACGTTATACTTCTCACTAAAATACTTTACTCCTGAAACGGAATAACTTTTCGTCTTGTTCGATTCTTCTTTTTCGCACAAGCCTCTTCACTCGACTGGTAACGTAAAGCTAATATCTTTAACGATATCGCGTCATTCAAGAGGATTTAAAAGTACTGAACTAATCCGATTTGCCTGCACTCATTAGCTTCTTACAATGAAAATCGTCAGCGATTCTTTAAATCTCGATAATTTCATCGCTCCCGACTTTGTATACATATATAAATTTATACAACGCTGCAGACACGTAAATCCGGCGTTTCATACTTCGAAGATAAGTTCATTTCCGTTTACTTATTTCCTTTTTCTCCCCTTTAAAGCGGGATGTAAAAAAGAAGGAGCGAGACCGAGCGACGCGTCCGACAGAGAGGGAGGGACGAGGAGCGCCGTTTCGTTCGTTTCTTATGCATCTCATGATTCGCGAAATTAGCCATTGAAATATTAATTCGAGGCGTGCTTTTAAGCCTGAGCATATTTTGTGTTTCTGTTTAGATATTCTCCAAGGCTGGGGCATCAAACGAGCCGTCAAATTAACCCGACGGCTTGGCAATTCGAAGATGTGAAGATTATCACGTAAGTAGCTGCAAATTGCGCGCAACCCACTTTCCCGGTGCTTCATCGTTTCCCGCGGTTCAAAATGCAGAATTAAAACCGACCCGATGGCCACGTTCGATCGCCGGTGAAAAGCTTACGCTCGTGGAAACGATGATTGGAATTAGCGTCACGGCAACGGACAATGTTTCCTGGATTATCTTTCTATCCGTTTTTCATACGATCGTGAATTTTATTTTAAATTAAAATACGGTTGAGGCTTCAAGTGAAAGTCACAGGCAGGCTCGAACGCAAGAGTGCAAATGTGTAAAATATCTTGCTCAGGAAATTAGAGTGGATAGTAATTTTAACACATTTTTTATTCCAGCGCGCGCATTGTAACACTCATAATTTTATACAGCGAATTTCCGTTAATGGAATTTTTAGACTTTTTCAATTCAGATAATAAACACACTTTATAATGATATTGTATAATGCCACATGAATTAAATGATGAATTATAATAAAGCCAAAATAATGATAAATGATCTACGATGAAAAATAAAAACATTAACAATTTACAGATTGTAAAATTTATCGCACTGAGAGAACTACATGGCAAATTTACCATTTGAATGGTAACATCTATAAGTTTTACTACATAAATGGTAAAAATTACCATTAACCATTAATGATAAACTTTGCCACATATGTAGTAAAATTATCAGTTTACCATTTGATTTTCTCGGTGCGTATATCCAACCGTACTCGAAACTGTAAATCCAACAACTCCCCTTTTTTCAATTCAATTACGCGGAAGTGTAATTAACATGGCGAATAATGAACTAAAACAATGGCGAAACAATGATCGGTAAATGTCGGAAATTGACTGCCCTCGCTGGGAGCATCTGCTGTACGGCGCGGACGTAGATTGCGCGGATGAAACCACATCGTGCGGAGTAATAGTATTTTAGTGGACGCGGTGGGCGCGCTCGTTGCCGGGGCAGTCGCCGGCGTAACTAATTGGAGTGCAGATCGCGCAAAAAGCAAGGTCGCCGATAGCCTCGGGGCCCCGTAATTTCCTTATTAATTCCGCCGACGTCGCGCGCGCCACCTACCGGAATCGGAGATGGACTTGGACGTGATGCATGACATCAATCACGGCCCCGCGTTGTTCGACAATTTTCGAACGCGGATGGTCGCGGGGGAGGGAGGGCGCGGTCTGGTCTGTCGGACAAGTGTTCGGGCTTGTTGAATTTCATGCATTACACATCGGGCGTAGCCGTTTGCCCACATTTTTGCGCTCCCGATATGACGCGGTGCAAAGCACTTTCAGACATTACGGTTAATATGGCTTTGCGATGATTCGATTAACGCAGTGCCGAGAGAAAGTCAATTTAGATCAACCGTTGCAACGGCTCCAACGCGTTTTTTATAAAACCGGACATCTTTTGATATGCAATTTTTCGCGAAACGTGGTTTTTGTTTTATCTTTTTTTTTCTTAGCAAACTGATATTCGGGTTTCTTGTACGTTCAATAAAATGATTTATTCTTTTTTAATTTAAAAATTGTTACAGGGTAATAACAATTCCTTATTTATGTGACCCGGACAAAGTAAGTTTGAAATAACATTCATTCTGATGAACTGAAAATGTTGAATTAAAGATTTACTAATCAACATTTACTTTAGAAAGTTTAGATGTCAATATTTCATATCAATTAATGCCAGCTGAACAATGTCATCAATTTCACTCAATATTCTTAAGTATACGTACAAAGTTTACGACTTTCGTTAGCAACAAATTGAAACTCATTAACTTCAAAAATGATTTGAAGGTAAAATGTTGAATACTGTAACTTTTAATGTAAAAAAATAAATAACCATATGTTTATTAGTACGCCAATTAATTAGTCTACTTTAATTATTGATATTACTTCTTTCAACACGTGCCTTTCACGTAAAAATTCCCTTTTTTCAGTCAAGATTCGAAACGACGAAACAAACTAAATGAAACAATCCGGCGAAAAAGGAAAGTTTTATTTTGGCGGCTGCAGGGAAAGGGGAGGAGATGGAAGTTGATGAAAAAATGTAGAAGGATGCGAAAATAGACAATGGCAAGCCATTTTGAGGCGACGTCGTAAGAAACAAACCGCCTCATTTATCTGCGGTGGTGGATTTCACCTGACAAAGCGTTCTCCCGCGTCGCCCCGGCCAAAGACAATGTACGGATTGTCGCGCGACTGCGGGGATATTAAGCCCTGCTCGCCGTTTGTGTGGGACTTAACTGAAAAGCGAACGCACGATAGACCGTTGTCGCTCTTATCTTGTTTATCACCTTATTTGATATCCTTCGAAAAACAAGCCCATTTAAATGGCGTTTCCAACCAGCCTCGTCATAAGTTGTCAATAACTGTCACCGCTCTGATTAATGGCAGTCACCTTTTGTTCGGCAAACTATTTCACACAAAAAGAACGCTCTTGGAACGGTCGCATTGTAACGGAATAAATCCTTTTATAGGAAAGCAGATCGCGTTTTAAATGTCGGTCAAAAAGGTGTTGAATTAGGAAAGAAAGACGCGCTTTGTTGTACTGAAAAAAGATGTCGGGATCGATAAATAACTGCTTGTTCTATTTTCAATGTATCTTGAATCCGTTATCCTGTTTGTAATTACAAGGAGAGAGAAAGAATATCATTTGAACGACAATACGTTCTAAATGGAAGGCTAAATGTTACAACAGTAACAATTTCATATGTGGTCATTAGTAATAAAAGCAGGAGTTTCAGTTACGTGAAAATTGACGATCAATTTCAAGCTGATCATTTCTACCTTCCAATAACCATACTTATTTCTCTGAAGTAGAAATATCATGGAAATATACTTTTGCAAACGGGTCTGATAGGCCCATATCGTCGTTTCAGAATTAATTAGCCACTGCTTCCGTTAGTGCAGAAAGTAATCAATTTTTTCTTCGCGATCAAAGTTGCTTTGATACAAAGCGAACAAAGTCACCGATTCGAAAACACGATTTCCATCGAACGCGAAAAATATTCCAGATCGAAGTTGCCGAACAAAAAGAAGGACGAGAAAGAAAGCGTAAAGGGAATCGCGTCTGCGATCGCGTTCTTTCCTTTCACGTCAATTAAGCGCAATTGGAATTCAATCCGAATAACCCAATTATTGTTCTTATCAATTGCATCATTGTTCAATCGCCGTGCCCGTTTCATTAAACTCACAACGGACGACTGACTGCCGCTCGGCCCTGAAATTTTCGCAATCTAACTCAGCGATAAGTCCGAAACAATCGATAATTCAGTTTTAACGATTCCGCCTCGGGCCCCCCCGAGTTATTCGACTCGTGTATCTGCCTTGCGCGACAAACGCCAAATTCGTTTATATTAATCGACCGGAGCGTCGCGGGCCCCTCGGAATTGCGACAGCCTCGCAATCCAATCGTTCCAACTTTGGGTCCAATTAAACGATCGCAACATGTGCAACGCCCACGTGAAATTAAAGTTCGACCGAGGCAATTTGATAAATCGCGTTTCGCGCCTCAGTGCTTTACATCGCATTTTTGTGCCGAACAACGGCCGCCATTTATCAGCGTCGTTTCCTCGAGGCGATACCTTCGTCGATTTTTCAGCACATTTTGCGTAATTTATATATATATATATATATATATATATATATATATATATATATTTAACCGGAGAATTTCCGCGTGCGCTACATGACAATCGTTAACAACTTTCTCCACGGTGATAACGAATTTATTTTGCATTTATATTAACCTTTAATTAGAAACCGAAGGCTTCTCGGGACGTTCCGCTCGTAATTGGATTGTTAGAGTTATATGCTATTATGTTAATCATAGTGCACGGCGCGGCGTTGCAGTAAGAAGTGAAGAATTTATGAAATAGGGATCTGTTTAGTAGTCGGGAAGCATAATGTTCTTTTATGACAAAACGTATGATCTGATGGGGAAACAAGGAATAAGGTAATTGCTAACCTTCGTTGTTTCAGTTCTACGTCTTGCCACGTGTTATTTTCGCCGGCAATTTGAGCGACAAAAGATGCACGGGAAAAGAGTTACTGTCAAAAGTATTTTATATGCAATGTTGAACTATACTTCCAAGGAAAGAAAAGTGGATGAAAGCAGTTTTATGATTATTACGATTTTCATGAAATATAAAAAAAACGATTTTTTTACTACTTTAAACTAAAAATATTTGTGAAATCGAAGTTTGTCCTAGGACGATATAAAATATGATCCTCGTCGACTTTACATATCCATATACTGCATATGAAGATGTATGTATGTATATATAAAGACCAATATGTTCTGCTCGTCGAAATGAACCGAGCAATGTAACTCCGAGACATCATCTTTGATAAATACATCAATAGCACGAGCGGAATTTTCTCCGGCGGAGGAGTTCCTTAGAATTAGCGGTGAACAAAATACAGAACGTCAAAGCCAGGGTTTCTCTCCGTGATGTACACCCTCAGTTATTTGTACCTTGTTAGCTGCTTGGGCTAGACAGTCCCCTAGATAAAGCCGAGGGCATGGTCTAAGTCTAACAATTATTACGACTTATCAAGCATCTGATAAATCTATCATCTGTGTTATACATACTCTCGCCATTACTACTTCCACTTAAAAGCCTTTTATCAGGAAATGCGAAAAAATAATTGACGCTCCAGTTATCATCAATTTCTAAATGCGATCAACTTTTTATCACCGATGGAAATCCTATAATTATTGAAAGAACGTAAAAACGGTTTTCGTATAATGAAAATTATCGTTATTATTTATTACTAACGGTCCCTTTTCGCAAATTGCGCCACGAATATTCAAGTTAAATGGAATATAATTTGCAGATACTATCGCGATCAAGATAAAAACGTCAAGTGAAATACGCTGCAGGATTCCACCGAATTATAGCCTTAATCATGGAAGTAAAAAGAGCAGGAAGCTCGCAACGCCTTGCTTCCACCGTAAATATGAATTTCACGTGAAACATTCGCAAGCCAAGTATCAAAAATATACCGAACGAAGCAACCAGACGAGAACTAGCCGTTGTCTCGGCCGAAACTTCATCGCGTGACATCTTTTTTCGTTTTGCGGGCCACTCGTACACGCGGCCAACTGATTCCGGATCATTTTCCCGAGACAACTCGGCGAACAAAAAGCCACCCGAGTCGTCGCAACAACTCTCCTTCTGTATCCCCGGCTCGTATCCCCGTCCTCGTTCCTCCAGCTCGCGGCGCCATCTCCGTCCCTCTTGCCCCCCCTCGCTCCTCGCCGCGCCCTTCGGCACATTGCGAGAGGGAGCACGAACGAAGACGAGTGCCTTAGCTCTTCCCTTGTTAACTCTGTTGTGAAACGCACACACGATACGAGTTCCTTATAGGAAGCAGCGGAGGGGAAGAATAAGCGGCAAAAGGGGGCGGGGGGGGGGGGGTGCGAGGAGAGGGGAATCGTGGGCTGATTCGTCGGGCTCGTGTGCGTGTCTTCGCGCTCACACAAACACACACACATATATAAACGTTACACACACTGACTGACGGTGTGTGCGAGTTATTGCGTTTACGTGTGTTTGTGTGCAGAACACGCATGAGCAGGTACACGGCAACACGCATTCCCGCGTTACGACTCGCGAGACATACGCAGCGGTAATTTCTTTGCAAGTCGCGTACATAACCCGCTGGCATAGAGAAGCCGGCGGTGAAATTCACGCTGGATCGCTCAGGGGGCGCTCGGCAATCGAATCGCCGTCTTCGTTGCGGTTCGCGCGCTCCTTGTCGGGCCCTTTGCCAGATGCAACGACGCCTCCGAACATTCGGCTCCTTATGCCGTTAAATGCCTTTGCGCTCGACAGCCCTGCCATTTATCGTCGTCGCGTTATTATCGGCTCTTCAAAAGTCACTGACGCCCGACGACAACCGCGCAGACGCTCGCGCAGCTCCGACGGTCGACGCTTGGTTTTTCTTTCTAAATGTGCAAGAAGTTTGCGACGGTTGTTTGCAACGAATTTTCAATAAAGTGTCAGTTCGACTATCGACAATCAAAATCAGAACTTGAATTTATATCTGATAGAATATAAAATAACATCGTTAATTTTTTCGTTTACTTTCTTCGTTTAGAAGTAAAATTGTTTGGTTGAAAATTTATCGAATTTGTAATTCGTTGCTTGTAAACTCGCAAACTTCCTGCGCATCTTTCTAAGCCTTCTTTCCCGATTTCTTTTTGCGCATTCCTTCGCCGAGTATGTGGCTTTTGTAAGTTCAAAGAAATCATTGAATGGAGGCATTAACGATCCGATTTTAATTTGTAAATATTTTGTAAAATGGGAATGCAGTTTTCCTTTTGAGAAATTGAATCGAGGTTGGATGTAAAGAGGCACGTTTGTTGGAATGGAATGATAAAACGGCGAAAGACAAATGTGGGTTTGTTAAACCCGACTTATGGTATTGATAACGATAATCGAACGATATCTGTCGATAAGAAAGATGGCAATGATGATGTGGGTCTGACAGACCCGAGTGACATTTAATTTTCTTTTCAAAGTATACTTTTTCTTGTTTATTTGCTTAATTGTAAGTTTCCCATCAAAATAAGCAGTTAATAGCGTTGATTATGATTATTTTTTGAAAATTTACAGTTTACTTATTTGAATTAATGGTGATTTATTGATTGAAACAAAATTTCAGTGTGTATATATTGATTATAAACACTAAATTTTTGCGATTCATTATCCGTGCAATTTTAATCGTCTCTCGTCTTATAATCCTTACAACAAAAGCAGTTATTCAACTCGATTCGACTTGAAAAATGCTCTTAGTATAATACGAGTTAATAATATAACGTGTAATCTACAATCCACTGACTTAAACATCCATTAACATTCGCGATTCAATTTGCAAAGAATGTAACTCGTTCAATTAAAATCCGGACTTTGCAGGAAAATCAAATTACAGGCCGCGCAGCTGTTAACAGAAGAAAGCTGAATTCTTCTTATTAGAAAGAATATAACACTCAACGTTTATTGCTCAATGATCTTTTGTAGTTGCGCGCGACGCGCAATAAATGGAATACCATTGATATAAATTCCTCGCTCGGCTCCATTATACGTACATTCATGTCCTCGGTATAAAATGCGCGCGTATTTTTAAGCTCGCGAGCGCATTGATTTTCCGTCCCGCGATTCGCGTCGATGTGGACACATTGGCATGCGTTCGTCGGTAACAATCTATTTATGCACGACGAAAAAACGTTTTATTGGCTTGAAAAAGCTGGCATTTGGTGATGAGTGTCTGACACTCGGAATAAATGACCTGAAAAAAGCAAGGGCCTAAGCTTTCAATTATAAGTTCGCACTTCGTTTTAACAATTTCGCGCCAGCAATGGAAATGTTCAAAGTGACACTACGGAGTTACGAAAATTCGTTCTGACGAGCTTCGTATCGAGCGCGTTTGATTCGAGTGACTGAGTTTTCTAAAGGATGCGCGCATAAAACATCGCTTCTCACACTCCATATCTAAATCCGTCAATTGTTCGCATCGTTACAAGCGAAAATCTAGAGTTAAGTAAATTAACACTTCCGAGGTCTTCATTGTTCTTCATGAAAGCCAAACCCCGCGCGCGAGATAAAACACGACTTTATTTCATAATTATTCTTTGATTGATTTCAATGGAAGAGGGAATAAGAAAGATGACTATCAAAATGTATTTTGAAAATAAAAACTTACGTAATTAATTTTTAATGAATTACAAGTGTAAAATTGAATCCAATGAAATCAGAAGAATAACGAAATATCAACTAAATGACTTTTTAATTTAAATTCAAATTAAGATTTTTAATTTAAAATCTTTTAAAAGACATTGAAACGATATTTACCTGCAATAAAACTGAAACATTCAATGACACTTATATTAATTTTCATTTTAAATACATAAATCTACTAGACCCTATAGAACTTCATATATTTTTATACAGATACACATACTTCAATGCAAAACTTAATTAAAAAATCAAGCCCGTATCAACCGATATAAAAAAGCTCTAAAAGTCGTCCTGTAATTCTTCGAAAAAGTCCAAAGTACGAGAAGAAAAAGAAAGCAGATGGCGTTACGGTATAAAAGAACAATTCCGCTGAAATTCCAAGATCGAACGAACCAAAAGAAACAAAAAAAAGATGGAAAAAACGCATTTGGTCAGGACAAAACTGTCCTAAGTGAAAACAAAGTCGCAACCTCGTTTGCAGACAAGACGTTTCGCCTTTTTTTTTGCTCGCGCGGGCGCGAAAAAAGGTTGTCTTATCTGAGCACTTCGTTAGAAGCATTGTGCACGGCGTCCCCGCGCGCGCTCGTTCTTTCGTCAAATGCAACGAGGCGTAGCATTAAGCCGAGCATCCGACTGTATTGGAGTCAGTTCGCGCGGGTGGAAATAAAACGTCGGCGGTCACGACTCGTTGCCAGTGAGCAGCGCCGGCGAAACAATGTTTCGCACAGACTCGCATCTCCGTCCCTCTGCCGCCTGTCACTCGCACCGTCTCGCTCCGGCCCTCTCGCTCGCGGCGCAAAACTTTACGGCAAACATAATGAAACTCGTCATTTCGGACGCGAAAGCACACACACAATTCTCAATCTTTTTGCCTCCTCTAAGTGTCACGTACATAATGGACTTATCGAAGACCGCGCGAGATAAGTGCCACCGGTCGTTTTTTCTACCCCCCTCCCCCTTCCCCCCTCAGCGTCGTTCCTCCTTTTCACTTCTCCCGCTCGTTCTTTTTTCTTCCTCTTTTTCTTTGTTCGTGCACGACGCGTTGCGAAATGTTTTGTTGGTGGATAAGTAAGTCGTGGTGTGCGTTTCCAATGACAAATAAGGAATTTCGCAATTCGCGAATTTTCTTTGTTAAGGAAGCGTCGTTTAAATATTTACGCTCTGTAAATCGTTTTAACGTTAAAGGAAAAGGGGCGCGAGAGAGAATAAAACGTGTGTTCTTATTTTGTTACCGCTGAAATCTCGGCGTGAAAGAAATGTTACGTAATGAAAATACGGTCTTTTGAGATTTTAAGTCCATTATCTTCTTGGGACAATGGTAAAAGAACGTTTCTTTTGTGGATAATTGTTAATAAATAAGGGAAAATGATTCTTGGTCTCTCGATTATTTATTCGCATTAAAGAAATTAAAAACTTTGTAAGAAGCGAAGACAAAATGAAAAAGAATTTGCTGCTTTTCAGATACGAATCTAAAAAAAATCGATTGTCTTGTGTACGATATTCTTAAAATATTCTTAATTTGTTAATAGCAAAAGTCATTTTTTGTTTGCCATTTTTCGTCCGAGTAATTTTTCGTGTGTCACTCATCACATTGCATCGAAATCAAATATTGTTTAACTTCGTGAAGGCTCAACGAAGTTACTGTTTTTGGAAATGAAAACGATGCCTGTAAAGCGCCGTCGACTCTCGTCGGAAAAAAAGCGATCGCGCGCAACATTTATAAGCGACGCAAAAAACGAGTCGTGGTATAAAAGCAAAAAAGTCGATTTTGTTTGAAACTCGGCCGTCGCAAATGGCAAACGAATTTCGGGGAATTTACATCAATTTATTTTGCATGTACAGCTGCGCAAAACAGTTTTGAATCTTGCCAGTAATTTTCTTTTTAAACTTTTTTTACTAAAGTACATCCGACGCATGAAATTTTTACTTCGTCTTTCAGAACTTTGCGTTTATTCGATATCATTATCTTGAAACGAAAACGAATCAATTCAATTTAAAAGAAATTGCTTGAATTTTATATTGAAAATAACAAAATATATCTATACTTCACGAAAATTTTTCGATAATTTTACGATGCATGAAGTCAAACGAATATTCTATAAATTTTGCGACGTATAACGTAAACTTCACGACTGTTTCGTAAGTTTTATGACAAATAAAGTTATTTTTACGAACATGTCGTAATTATTGGCAATTTTTAAAAAGTCACTTCCCCGGTGTAAAACTGTCATCGCAACGGTCCCGCAGCTTCGACATTCTTACGGCCTCCATATCGGATAAATTTTGTTTCTTTCGGTGCGGTATCGTTTTCTCGGCGGATATATTCATTTGGCCAGTTCGATACGCTGCAAAGCGGGACTGCTCGGATTCTGCGGCAAATTTTTATCGGCGAGCATAAACGCTTATGATACACGCAGGAATCCCGTCCGCCGGGCGCGCTATCTAATCCAGTGAAATGTAGCGCGTAATAAATTTACATAACGCTCTTAGAAATGGATACTCCAGGCAAATGGGTTTCCACTTGGTTCGGGCGCGCGCGCGCGCGCGACATTCGGCCGACGAGACGGGCGGCGTCGTCCGCCTGCGCATTCCGCCGTCCGACTTGGATTCCACTTTATTAAAACCAACGTCTCGCTCGGTCGGAATCTTATCTCGGACCGCGATTGCCGGTCGGCTTTTTGCGATACGCCACTCCGATTTAATTGTCATTATCGCGACGCTTGTATATGAAAGTTCGCGTTTCAATAGTCGCCGCGCTTCAATATCGCTCTTTCATCGTTTTTTCCCTCCTTTTTCCTTTTCTCTTATTTGCTCGTCAGTCGAGTTTATTGTATCGTATCGTAACGTTATGTTTGTTACATTTCACCAATTCCGTCATGGAAATGATGATTTTCCCTTGAATTCTTGTACTGTATTTTCTGCCGTTGAAAATTCATCTTTCAAAAGAGTTGTACCTTGATATTTTAAATAAAATTTATAAATTGAGGCGGTTTCTATCAAAAACATCTAATGACGATTTTATTAAAATTATTGTTATAAATGCAATCCACTTTTGATGGAAAAATAACGTGATATTGTAAATGATAATGCAAACCCATTTCGTTAATTTTTCTTCTTCCTATCTTTTCGCGCGTTACAATTTTTTTAAAGATAAAAAAAGAGAAAAAATTGAATCGACAATGAGACGTAAAACACGGAAAATATGCTCGTTAAAATCGGCAGAGCTCGGCCACGGAGCGCCCCTTTTATCAAATTAATCGCGATGCAATATAAATGAATACATCACTCGCGTAATGCGACGTTAATAATTGAATTTGATGGGCATCTTTTCCGTTGGTCGTCGAAGTCGATTTGACACAATATGCACCCCGGCACTGAAAGTTGTATGATCGCGTGTCGACGCGCCCGCGGACCGTTAAAAAGGCAAAGATCTGCGAGGCCGTTATTATTAGTAGGGGACCGAGCGGCGTGGTTCACGCACTTCGTGTTTTCGGATTTGCCCTCGGAGGGGCGCGCGCGCAGGCACGCACAAAACGAGCTCAACCACGGCTGTCCGTGCGACAGAGATCGACAAGGAAAGCGAACGCATTCGAAGGGTCATCACTTTTCTGCCAAACTGTCGCAACGACCGCGTATATATATATATATATATATACATTTATACACGTACACATGTTCCGTAACATACAAGCCGCAATACATTTTTTTTCGAGCGCCAACACGCGCTCTCCATTTACGTGGGAATTCGATAATTTTATTTGCTTGTCAATTAATCGCTTTGATTTGATAATCAACGATATGTTGGTTTGTTTTTCTTACATGTTCACTTATAATCGTTATACCTTAGCAGAAAGAAAAAGAAAGAAAAAAAGTAGAAAAAACGCATAGAAAATTTCACTGATCTGACATGGCACTGACGAGGAAAATGTTTTCCGATCAGGGCCATATTGATGCCGTGCGTCACATCCGTATCGGAGCTATACTATTATCTGTAATTTCTACTGAAGATTTAATCAGTGTTTACGACGAAGGTCACGATTATTTATTATTTTGATTCGTAACTGTCTCTTTGACGAAATTCTATCAAGCCATTTTTTTTAACAGTGCTTTATGTTGGTTATATATATTGTTTCATTTTATATAATTTTTTGTTTTGGTTTTTTCTTATATTTTGCGAAAATAGATAACAAATTTAGAACTGTAATCTTCAAAGAAAACTATTTATATTAAATTGTTTCATTTTACACTGTCTTAACGAAGTTTCTAATTACCAGCCGACCTTTCCCCCCCGTACATTTACTCCCATTTTCCACCGACTTACCCAGTGCTGCTTTTTGTTCCCCACTTTTATATTCTTCTACCTTATTCTCTCCTTCAATTACATTAAATATTTATTTCGCACTCCTGCAATTTTAATGGCACGTCGCTTTCCCGAATTTCGCGGAAGAAAAAGGTACGCACGGAAGCGATTTGTCGAAGTGGACTTTTTATTTTCGCAACAAACAGACAAAGCGACGTTTATTGAAAGGTATAATTTATTTGCAGCCGGATTTATTATGCAGCGGCGTAAAGCGGCCGAACCTGCGTTCGCGCAGCGCCTGAAATATTAACGTTTATTATACTTTCGATTCCACGACGGAGGCATATATTAATACCGCTTTATCTTTACCTCGAGAAAAGTTTATCTTTCCGTTTGTCGTCGTGCGCATTTTTTTCTCGAATCGCGCGCGCGCCGGACCGTTATCGCGATCGCGATAGTGTTCATTCAACGATTTTTCGTCCGTGTCATTGCTTTCATTCATAAATTAATAACGACTGCGAGAAAAAGAAGAAAAAGATAAGAGAGATAAAAAGAAAGAGAGATAAAAAACAAAGGGGTGCGCGCTCCTGAAAAGTAGCATCTGTCGGGGGGACTTCCCCGCGTCATAAATTAATACCACGCGGTCGGTCGTTCATTTTTAATTTCTATTGAAAATTAATAATCGCCGCCGCGCACTCGGCGCTTAACTTTCTCTTACCGGGCCGTTGTAAAACGTTGACCGAGACGCCCGGTCGGTTGCGAAATGCTTGAAAAATGAATCACACGCTCAACATTTTCGCCGGCTCAGATAAGATAAACATTTGTTTTTGCAACGAAAATTTTCGCTTTGGCGCTAATTACTTAGCGTGCAAATAGAGGCGGAGAAGAAGCGCCTCAATTCCCCTCGCCCGACGTGTAATGTAACTTTTGGTTTTTCTTTTTTTTTTTTTTTTAATAATTGCGACCTTTTATTTACAATGTGTAGGTAGTTTCCAGCGTTTTATTTTTTTTTGTCTTTCTCACTTATCAATTGATTCACTTTTTATAAACGCAATTTGACTTTGAAATTTGATTTAGAAATTTGTTTTATTTGTATGATAAAACTAATTTTTTATAATCATATTTTACAACTTATTCAATTTTCAAACTAGAAAAGTAAAATTTCACTTCATAAAACAGTTCTCATCTTCAACTTTGTTGGTAAAAAATAATGTAAGAATTTTCTTACCCGTCATTACTTTTAGATTTTTAACTTCTACCAAAGGTGAAACGTTTCGACGAAAAAGCTCGATGAAAAAGTCGGGAAATTCGTTACATTCATCTAACCGCATGATTTGACAAATAACGTTTGTCCGAAAAGAAAACCAATCAATAAATCATTCCGAGAAAAATCGAACCCCTGTTCGTTTGTCCGTAAAAATACCATGCAGTTGCACAAAAAATTATAAAAAGGGAAAAAGAAAGATGTTTTTTTTTCATAATTGATTAGCTCTGTAATTAGCTGAAGTGTAACGAGATAAGACGAAATTGTGACGAATCGTCGGCTCGTTATCAGCCATTTAATTTAAACTACGGAAGAGGTGAAGGGGGAGGGGGGCCTGGGCGGAAAATGGCAACGGAGGTTTCGTTTCCACAATCGGTCGTTTCGTAAAAGTGAGCATTATTATCTTCGGATACGAGGAAACTGTGCCAGTCGAGCGAGCAAAACTTTTACACGTCATTAACGGGCCGTTTGGTGAAACAACGGACCTGTAGAAAGTACCGATTGTTTCCAATGATTTAATGCGAATTAATGTCGGTGGGAAATAACGTGCTCGAAATCGATGCGTCAAGGTGTGCCAGTGCCTTGGCCCTTTTTCACGCCACGGCTAATTGTTTCGAGTTTGATGTTTTCATAGCCGTATAGAAATAAATGTTTAACATGACAAGCCTAATTTCAATTACTTTTGATAGTATTATTGTCAAGTGGTAGAAGTATTCTACTGAATGAAAAATTTTGTATACTGCTTTTTTCTAAGAAATGTTTTTAAACAATTTATATTTAAATAAAATAAATAGAAAATGGAATAATAATTATAACAATAAATATTTAACATGATAAAGCTAATTTAAATTACTTTTGGTAGTATAATTGTCAAGTGGCAAAAGTATTGCGTTGGATGAAAATTTTTTATATTGTTTTTTTCCAAGAAATGGTTTCAAACGAATTATATTTAAGTGGAATAATTAACTCAATATCACGAAATGAAGATTGTTGATTATGCAAGCATTAAGAATATTTTGTTCAATTAATTTAATTCGTATTGGTTGAACTTAACAGAAGTTTACAGAAATCAAGATTCCGTCAACAAAATCCGGTCGTTTTTCCTCACGTTTCTCTGGCGTGACGTTTTAATTGACGAAAAATATTTGTCGAGTTTTTGGTCTCTTTTTTTGTCATGAATTCAGTTACTTTTTTTCGTTCGACTTCCAAGTTTTTGTACATTCGTCCAACGCGTCGGATCTTTAATTGAAAAATCTTGTCAACGGGATTCACGTGCCTTTTTCACAATTTTTTCCAAGAATGTTAATCGATTTCAAAGTATGCGAGAAGGATACATTTTGTACTTCTCATTGTAGTGATTCATCGGTCGTGTTCAAATGAACGTTCGATCGCGCGTTTTCGTTTATTTTGTATGCGGTCCTTCAAAGTTTCTATTTGAATTAATTAATCGGAGTTTTATTGCCGATGATTTATCGCCGATCGTTAAATTGAATTTTATTAAACTTGCTACATTCGTCACTGAAACTACTATTATCTTTATACAATACTCTCTGCGTCATTGAGACTTTTACTTATCTCTACAACACTTATTTTATAAACTTCAAACATTGAATATCGAATCAATATAGTAGCGATTTTATTTTCTTCAAACACCCGTAGACATTTGAAACTAAATAAATTATATATTTGATCACAAGTTTAATTGTAGATTATATTTATTGAATGATTATTGGAATTAAACAAAATTTATAGTACAATTATTTATAAACAAAAAATTGTATTTAAACACAATGTAATGGGGGAGGGGGGGGGATGTGAATTGCCGCATGTTTCTTGTTTAGTCAGCTCTGTTTCGCGATCAAATGAAGCGTCGTCCCGCATCGCGACCGTTTATCTTTCAACTCGAGCCGCAAAAACAAGAGATCGCGAGACTCACTGAATCGCCATCAATATTCACAGGCGAATTAAATACAGTCAATGGGACGCTCGGGCGCGTTAAGGACAAGCGACACTCGACAGGACGAACGGCAACCGGCAGCAACGCCTTTGTTTCTCGGTTGGTTGTCGGTGCGACGAAGAGCGCGATAGTGCGCGAGAAGGACGCGCGATCTACGTCGGCCGGCGTCGGATGCCTTCGGAACTTCTCCCCCTCCCCCCTCCCCCTTTACGCGGCACCCCATCCTCGCTCCCAAGGTGGCTCGGAGCTTAGAATCGAAGTTTGCGTTAGGAAAAAAGATTTTGCTGATTCAACGAAGTCATTTGGCTAGATTGTTTCACGGCAAAAAAACTTGGTTGTAATTTTTTGAAACTGTAATTTTGCGTGATTTTGCACGAACGATATCCCGTTCGACTTTTATCTGGGCAGTTTTAATTATAAAATTTTTTAAAGTGTGGATAACTCATTTAGACATTTTGATCAGATCAGTTGAATTTGTTGATTCGTTTACTTAATATGCGTTGTTAAATAAATACTGTAAAGTATGTTTCGTGTTGAGTATTCCATTTTGATTCAAAATTTTCTTTGCATTAATGTAAGCATTATTTTGGCATTGCTTCTCTTTAATGTTCGCATTTTCTTTAAATCCTTTTTTTACTCCTCTCCACCATCATTATTCCCGCGCGAATTAATAAAATTCGATAGCATCTTTTCGGTCAACTTGCTTCATTAAGACTGAGTTATATAGCTACCCTCGACCATTATTTACAAATTCGATAAACCGCCCCGCTTTCTCTTCCTACAACGAACTGCCACGATCATCGGGGATCATTTTGCTTTCGTTCTCGTGATTTATCGACGGAACAATGCTTGGAAATTGACGTCGGTAATTTGATGTTGATTTACGGTAGCTTTCTTTCGAGCCGCGTTGTGTGTGGTTGTGTACGTTGATTGGGTGGGAACGTGCGAGGAAAATGACTCGTTTGGTCATTGAATCTTGCGATGTGTGCAATGACCAAGGTCAAAGTGGAGGGGGTTACGATGCACGGAACAAGAATAATTTTGAGAATCAAATTGTTTTTTATAACTAAAAAAAGAAATGATCAATAATATGCAAAATTTCAAATCAAGACCATCAAAATAAAAACTAATTCTTTTTTTCTACTTGCTTATCGGCAAACACATTTCGATGAATCAAAAATTGTCCCCCTCGCTCGAGAGGGGAAACCGTATATGCGTTCGTTCGTACTCCATACAAATAAACGTCGGAAATGCCGCGGCGTTTGTTCGCGAATCAAATGAATTTTTATGTGCGCGGATGGAAATGTGTACGCATTTCGTATGTTTATTTCATTTTTTTTTGCTCGTTCCTTTTTTTTTCACGCAAATAAAAGCTCGATTTCATATCGTCCTACAATATTTAGGATATACCGAGAGTATCTTGGAGTCAAAATGTAAGTAGCGGTCGTACAAAGACGTGGCTTTTTATTCGCTTTAGAAAAACCGAGCGCACGCGACGATCGATAAACTTTATGGCCCTCTACGTCATTGCAAATGTTGTACGCGAGGAATGCAGATTTTCTGCATTTTAGGTTATTACCTTCGCTGGCTTTCTTCGATTTATCAATATTTTGTCGCTGAGACGTTCTTTCGTTTTAAATAATATTTCGTCCTATGGAAAAATGTGTAACTGGCGACTGACCTTTGATTTGCAATCAAATTCGCAATTTCTCTTTCGCTATTTTTTTCTTTTTCGCTTTATCAAACCTGTCGCATATTCGGTGTCGACGATTCGCCGCAATTTTTCAAAGTGAGTTTAAAAACAGAGTGAATTTTTCGTTCGCATGAAAAATAGGGATTATTTGATATTTGATACGCAAATAGGAGATGGGCGCAATATTATTTACATTTATCATTCGCTGAGCTGAAATGAAATTAAAATTATCCGTAAAACGTGTTCATAAAAATAATTTCAAGAATAAATTAGAATAATTTTTCAAAATCGCTTTTTTAAATTTGTTAAATTGAAAGAATAATGTATTATTTTTTTAAAGTGAATGTTTTATAGTGTTTTATTCTAAATTACTTCGTCTCGACACATGATACCGAACACATAACACGGTAACAGACAAATGCAATTGCGATTTTTATTGTCAAACGGTCGCTTCTGCAGCATTTTGCCACGAAGAAATTCGATAAAAAGTCCATTTCTCGTTATTACGCAGAACCGTCACACGACGCGTAAAACGTTTAAACTTGCAAAACGGACAAACAGTTGTAAATAATTGAAGTAGATTGCGGTTCGGACGCGAGTAACAAATGGACGAGCGGAGGCCGGAATTCAGTGCACGGGTCGCTCGTTGCTGGCCGTCGTTATTAGAATATAATATCATCAGTTTCGTGCACTGTATAAAGGAGTGATAATGTATAATAACCTACGCGTCGTAGCTTTTTACATAATTTCCATGCGAATCGCGTGACGGGAATACGTTAAGAGCGTTGTTCCTTGAAATCCTTACACGTCGCCTCGAACATGAAAAGTGTAAATCTCGGCGAATTTGTTGCGCTCTTTTTCTTCACTACCTTCGCCCCCTCCCCCGTCTCGTTGGCGACTCCAAAATAAGCTATTATTTTGCGTTTAACATACGCGCGTAATGGACGACAATCGAGGAAACAAAAAGTCGCTTTTTCCCCTCATTTGCGACGCACCGTCGTTCGACGCGAACACCTGTTATATAAAGGCAACAATTTTCAAATTCAATTCCCCGACGAGTTCTTGCGTTCGACTGATTATAAATTCACGCGCGGTGCTTCATGATTATAATTAGCGAGCGTGGATAAATAGGCATTCGATGCATTTTTGTCGATGCATTCGACGCACAAAGTGTCGCCCGTGAAAAAAAAAACGGTCGAAAAAAGAGGAGGAAGAACGAAGAGATTGCAATCGCGTGTGTCGTTAATTAAATTCCAAAGCGGTTCTTGTTCGCGATTTCTCGCTCGCTGACGGATAATCGAAGACGAATTTTCAATGTAAAAATGTTAATTTTGTTTTTGGTGTTTTGACACTGGTGGGAGAAGCGACTGACGTTGACTGTGACTTTTGATTGTTGGTGCGATTTTCATTTTAGTATTCGTATAGTGTTGCGAACATAATTAATTACGAGTTTTATGAAAAATGTACGGAAAGTCAACGTGTCCTACTTTGGATTTTCAACTTTTATTTTTTGCAGTGGAATTAAGCTTGTAATAATTGTCAAATAAGTTTGTTTTCACGAGCAATTTAAAAATTTAGTTGCAAACTGATTGGGTTAATTGTAAAAAAAGCATTTTTCGCACATCAGAAAAACGGTATTTTGATTACGAATAAAAAGAATCAAATGTGAACCAAAAGTATTAGATAGATATAAAAATAACTGTATTTCCAAAGAGGAGATGTTATCATCGAATATGTAAAGGAAAAATATACTAATAAAAGAAAAGAATCCTGTTGAACGGGTAAGATTCTTTTTGGAAAAGTATTAAAATGAAAATCTTTTTCAATTGAAATGGAACATTTTTGGCCCAAAAGATAACCTTGTGAGTGCAGCCATGTGTGAAACTCCATTTACATAATTTCGCATTAAAAATAAGAAAAAGAAGATGAGAAAAGGAAACGGGAGATAAAAATGCGATTCGCATTGCTCGAGTTGGGCGATGCACATTGCCGGGCTACGGCGGGCTTGGCTTTGAGCGATTCCTCCGTTTGACTTGGTTAAAAGTTGAGCTCCAATTTTATTCACGCCGCTCATTAACCTTTGTTTCCGTCCGCATTAAGTTCACTCAGCGCACTCGATGAAAGTAATTTACACGATCAGAAATAATGATTTGTCGAGTGCGTCTAATTACACGTTTCCGTTGACTAAACACTTCATTTTTGGCGTGAAAAAAAAAAGAAAAAAAAATGTACGTAGCAAATAAATTTCATGAGAAAATAAGTAAAAGAAATGTGTAAAGCTATGTGGCAAATCTTCATTTTTGACGTTAAAAAAAATGAGTGTCTACGAGTTATTATTTTGCAATGTTGAATTCTACGCAAAAAAAAAGATAAAAAAGTCAGTCCGTAGTTTAGAATGCAATAAAATATGTTGCAAATGTTGCTTGCCGCAAAAAACGAACCAAAGAAACGAAAATAACTATACGCAAAGTTTGCCACGTGGCGATAAGTTATCATAAAAAAAAAACAACTTACATTTTTGCAGAAAGAAAAGAAAAAAAAAATAGATTAGAAAAACGACGCGACGACAAGAAATGCTTGTATGCAACATTGTAATTGTGATTTTAATTGTCGAAGCGGTTTAACGGCCTAGCGATAAAAATGGCCACAAGTGTTCATTGAGACGAAGTTAGAGGCGTTTAATTATACACCGCATTTGAAATTTCCACCGGCAATTATCTAAAAGCAGCTGAACACTTTCACCGCGTTTCTCACGCTCTTTACACGCGTATCGCACAAACCAATATTGTAATTCCAGTTCGATAAAGTGCGTGTGTCTCGAGTATTTATAACGCCGCTTAATGCCGTCCAATTAATTGTCACCGGAGAATCGGCCGATAAAAGTGTCCCATTGCGTCACCGTGTATCGCAAATCTGCTAACGTAATTATACTTGCCGCGCTAATGTCAACAATCGAACGAACTTTGCTTGGGAATTAAAATTGCATTGATAATTAAGACGCGTCGAGCGGAGACGTTTTGCGGTGATTGCGTCAAATCTTGAATGAAAAACGCGAAAATTCAACATTGTTAAACAAATTTGCTTTGAGAAAAGATTGTAAATGCCATAGTTCCGAAATTGTTAGCATAGCAGACCAAGAGGAACGAATCATTTGTTGAGGATAACCAGTGTTAAATATTGAGTAAGAGGGTAATTTAATTTGCAGTACGAAATTGTCAAATTAACAGTTTGTAATGTAATGCTGACAATTTCTTTTTTTTCAGTAGTGTTTCAAATGTAAACGGATAGAAAAAGAATTGCAGTTGCAACAATGGAGAAGGATCAATGTGACCATATGTTACTGTCCTTTTGGCTATTCGTCCTAATACCATTTTACTTCGGTAAAATTAATTAATAGTCATTTCAGTTTTATTATCCAATTTATTAAGTAATTTTTACCTCATGTCAAAAAGTATACCGTTTTCAAATCGATTAATATAAATAGTTTTCAAACGCACAATTCATAAGATTTAACATAATTGGTTTTAATGTAACACGCTGTTTACTCTTCATTTATTTTTTTGCCTTTTCTGAAATGCATTTGAAAACTCAATTTTTTTTTATCGGCTTTTTCGAAAGAACGTAAACATCCCAGTTTTCCAACGAAAATTAATTATGAATCAATTGATTTCGCGCGTAAAGAAATCTTGCGAAACGATCGGTATTTCCTAATCGAAATCGAAGAATCGATCAGATTCGAAGGGTAATTTATACGCGTGTGTTGCATCAACAAAATTCAATCAGTAAATTATCAGTTACAAACTATACTTAATGTTCTTATACATCGAACTTGTATTCGAAAAGTACGTTGTTTCTTTTTACACATCAAATTTAAATCTCGCATCCAAAATTTGTCTACAAATTTTTATTCTATCTACGAATTACACAAACATAGTAAAATATAAAAAGACAATAGTAAAAGCAAACAAAAATTGAGGCAGTAAGAAAATTGTACTGTATTTTATATTATTTAATTTCTCTTCTATCAATTGCAACGACAAAAAGGCAGACTCCCGAAATCGCAGAATCATTTCCACGAACGATCTATCCAAACACTTTGTTATTTTCCCACCGACATAATCTACGTCCCAAAATTTCGATGCCTCTCAAATATTCCTTGCAACAATAAATAATATTCCGGCAACAGTGTGTCGAAAGAGAGAGAAAGAAAAGTTAAAACAAAAGGAATAAGGACATCGCGTCGTAAAGACGCGGCAGCTCGAGGGTGGGGGGGAGGGGCGAAATTTATTAGCACGCGCGAAGTTTGAAAAGAAAAACAACGACGACGCGGGGGCATTCGAATAATGAAGTTGCATTGTTCGAGCTTTTTTACCGCCACCCTTTTCCCCCATCCGCGGCGATTTATGCGCCTTAACGCGATTATCTCAGCAGCGACAGGTTGAGCTCGTTCGGTAGCCAAAAAGAAGCAAGAAAGATGGCGCGCCGCTTACAATCTGAAATTAGCCCTAAAAAAGTCCTAAAGCCCGCGGAGGTTAGCGATTTAACGACGACGAAATGAAATTCAAAATAACGGGGAGGAAGATGTTTGGCGGGAGTTAACGCGTTGATAAGGGTACCCTAAAACCTGACCAGTGTTACGGTTTTATTGATCATCCCGCGGTGCTTAACGGAGTTAACGTCTCGTTAAATATTTACGCTTTCGTGTCCTCAGTCGCGCGATCCACGTTAATTGCCTTTCGCCGTAACGATTTTTCATTAAACAAAGGCCCGCGATTACAATGTAACGCCAGTTTATAAATACGTCGCCGCACTTGCGCTCGATTCTTCCCCGTTTTCTTATTTTATCGTCACGAGCCGGTAAATATTGCGAAAGGGTCGTAAAAGTTGCACTACACATCGTAAAACTTACGCTATATCACGCGGTATATACGAATCGTCTTGTTTCGTTATTTTTACAAACTCGGCATTTTGATGTGGAAATAAGTGTACGAAAAAACAGACAAAAACGATTGCTCGAAAGCTCGTAGCAAGTAATTAGTTGTTCAGACTCGACTCCCTTTTCTTTAATGTTCGTGTAAAAGTCTTTGAAAACAAATCATTCGCTCACTTTCCAATATATTTTACTAATTTTTATATGGAGTTTTAATTATCTAGTCCGAATTCGATTATAAAAAAATGATAATAATTTCCACGACGCGTTCCGTTGAAAACACTCACGCGGTTGTTTATCATCGCGTCTCGTTCCCCCGAGGAAACGTGTTTTCCATATTTCATTTTAATTCGGGGAGCAATTTCGCTCGCACGCGTTCAACAAAAGCGCGTTTCTTCGCTCGGCCGGTGAATAATGAACGAGCCGGCGGTGTGACATGTGTTTCGCGACGCTTGATACTGCTGATAAGCAATTTCGCGTGGGAATCGGAAGAAAGGGAAAAATCAATGTTTGATTTGCATGCACCTTCCTTCGTTCCGATCGATTAGCCGGCGATATTGTCAGGCGCCTTTGGCAGTCGTATGTTTTATTTAACAAAACACCAGCCGCGTTGTTTATACAAAACGTTATCGCGCGGAAAAAGATAGCGCCCGGCGTATCGGCGACTTAATTAATAAGTTTATCGAAACGTCGCTTTCTATCTTGATACAATTTGCACGTTATTTATAAGCTTTTAATTTGCCCGGCGCTCAATCGTAGGTAGAAATATGCATCGACTTGTTTTGTATAAAGGCGCGCCAATAAAGCTGAAAGACTTGTCGCGTTGCGGATGATTTAGTAATGAACGCGTTATTTTTAAGTTCGCTCGCGCGGTGTACGAATCGACGAACATTTATTTTGGGATCGTGACAGCGATGCGCCTGAATATTGAATGAAACGGCCGGGTTTTTTCATGCGATTAGAAAACCAACGGGGGGCGGGCGTTAAATTTTGATTTTTGCCCGTGCGAATCGGGGACCCTGACAAATGACGATTTACATCGAGAGGCGCTTAAGTTATTTCAAATTACCACTTCGAAACTTGAAAAATATTTGTTTTCTTCCTCACCTTATGAGAAAACCAAATTGTAAATTTTACGATTTAGATGTTATGTATTTATTAAATATATCATAACTGTATTTATATAATATAAAAAATATCAGTTTTTTATTAAAGAAACCAAAGTAGTAAGAATTACTTCTTAAATAATAAAGTGATTATTTATAATTTGAATGGCAAAACCAGTGCGCTTTATTATTTAAATAGTACACATTATCATTAAAGTCGTAATTATTGCTATTCAGTTTACTCGATGTACAATCTTCTTCCTTCCTGTTCTTTTTTCACATTTTTTTGTTCTCCGTTTCCTTATTGCTTGTTTGCAATTCGACATGGATGTAATTTAATAATCAAAATTTTGCGAAAGATGATGAGTTAATAGCGCGCGTGACTAAAAAGAATCAGGAATCTGCGAGGCACTTTTTCACCGAAAACGTAACAAGTAATTACGGTGATTCGTCATTCAACGTCAAGACTGCGTTGCTTCCTGCGGCACATCTGATAGAAAATTATAAATTAAAAGAGAACAAAATAAATAACAGGGCGTAGACCTTGTAACCCACATACGCAGTCTATTGATCTTCAAATTCCGTCGCAAGTTTTCGAATCGCGGGAATTTGCAAATCATCGTGCCTTCAGGAGGCTTTCCTTGCACCTCGCAAAAACCGGCTTGTCAAACTGATTTCTGAAATTTCTTGCAAACAGTGACATCGATGCAATGGAATTTTGCCGTGAAACAGATATCGCGACGGTTGTCGTAAAATTAATGTGAGGTCAATAATATTGGATATTTTTTATTGATTGATTCTAGAATAAAGAGAAATTCAAATATCTTATAAAATAAATATAAATGATAAAGATTCAAACGTTTATAACTAAACAAGCGTTTTGTAACTTTGTTTATCGAACATCCATAATCTGATGTCAGTATTTATCAACGTCAAAATCAGGATTATAAATCTTTACAATGTAACTCTAAATATTGGTATCTGCAAAGTCAAATATCATCTGGCAAATAAACACGCAGCAGTAGAATTTCTCGTCAAAGCGACTGAACCGCTTTTTACTCTTGTATTAACTATTTTCTTTACGGAATTGAATTTTGATGCCTATTTGCTTAATGCAGAACGCATTTATTCACAGAAATATAAATAAGAACGATTTTGAAAAAAAAAAAAAAGAAATTATTCGGTAACGACAGATTAATTATGAGTATACTAATTATTATCGAATTTTAAATGTATAAGAAATAAGAATAATTCCGAACGTCTGTAATAGATCCATTGAATTTAAATGTAATTGATGAAACGTTTAAATGGTTGTGTATACTTGGAGTGTACCTCAAAGCAAAACTTTCCCAAAAACAAGAAAACAAAACCAAAATAACAGACGATAAAAGATTTCTCTCAAATTTGCAAGCATTGCACTCTCATTTTCGTCTCAGCTCGCACCTCCCTTGCTACGTCCCTGGCCGTCTAAGCCGAGGCCGGCCGAAGCTGGCCGAACGGCGGCGAACTGCGCGGAGACCTCGCAGCCATGTGTCGCGGAGCGGTTCTGCTA
>JABFOV010001027.1:0-28824 GCA_022817685.1 Aradophagus sp. ZL-2020
ACCCAAGCTTGTAGTTGAGTCAAGGTCCCTTGATCGGTATTTCAAAGTCGCGACTGCAAAATCGCGAAACTCGAGGATTTTCTTCGTTCTTTTGTTTTTCTCCTTTTTATCTAATATTTTTTCTTTTTGCAAAAGTCCCAAGGAAAACGGACGTGTCTCGTAAATGATTACCGCATCGGTTGTGACTCACCGGGTAAAATCTTTTCATTTGATTCAGGCGTAATTACGCATTAGAGAATAGTTTGATTTACAATGCGAAAGTCATTATGTCGTTTATTTTATACAATGTTTCAAAATCCAAACCATTTTTCTGAAAAATTTTTCTCTTTTTATTTATGAAAAAAGTATCTAATACTTTTTCAAAGAGAAAATATATAAGAGCACGTGTTATTTCAATCAAAAAATCGATTGTTTGGATTTTTTCGATGTAGATACCGAGTACGTCTACATTCACCGAAATTATACATTTCAAAACGTTCATAATCAATAGACGTATTTATATGGTTCTCATAAATATCCCGGATAAAAACATGGAACACTTGTTTTGACAGTTCTTCTACACTTTTGATGTTTCACTTTACATGTTACAGTAACGTTACAAAACAAAAAATGTTTTATTGACCAATAGTTCGAAACATCTAAAACGTAAAATAAAACTGAAAACATTTTTTAACATCAAAGCGGCACTTTGGCATTAAAATCGCGGTTCCAGTCAAAGCAAACATTGTGACACAAAGCCTAGTCATTAAGATTATTTCTCGTACAGAATTCCTGAAGCATTAAGATACACGGTTGTTAATCAACTTTGTGACCCGCTCGAGTTCTAATAACCGAAGAAGTCTTAACGATGTCTATCCGATTTATGGCAACGGATCGCGGAGCCACGTCATATTGCGAGCCGCGCGAATTTTCAATTATAATTTATATTGTTCGCCGGCTCGGTCGTTCGTTTGACCGTGCGCAAAGGCGTTTATGCAATGCCGCGGCAGTTAAGGCCCCTCGCCGTTTGCATAAACAGTTCGCCGCGCGAAACAAAAATAACGCGGAAATCACGCGGACCTTTTATTGCCACTTATAAAATCCTGTTTATTCGTAGGGTTCGTTAAGGTTCGGCGAATAATAGACGACGAAATTACCCGGCGATCGGGCCGTATTGTATTTCTTGTGCAAGGAAATGATTGTAAATGACATTACGCGTGATCCGAAACACGTGACGACGACTTTTTCCATCTCGCAATTCAATTTCACGTTCCGAGAAATGTAAAAGACACTTTTCCCCAGCAGCAATTTTACGATCCTCTTTCTTCACTGACTGGTTTCGGCCGAGTATTCACCTTACAGCAACTGTCGGCAAAAATGCCGCATTATTTGCGTAATTTATTTCGTAGCCTTTGAGCAGTAGCGTGGCCAAGTTTTAGTCGGCTCGCGTACGCGGTATTGAAACGCCGGACGCAGAATATCACTGCGGTGAATCTTGTTATGCAACGGAATGACAAAGACCCGGGCCATTGACAACGCAATACGAATATCCACGCAGGCAGCACGCGAAATTCGTTTCGACGAATCGGGTCTCAGTCAGTTTGCTTTAAAAAAGACTAGAAAATTAGAATACTAAGTTAAAGTTAAAGTAAAAATGTTATATTCTGTTTTTTGTTATAAATTTGCAAGGTAATTATAATAGATTTACTTTAAATTTATGCAGATAAAGATAACTATAAGGTTCGAGGAAATTAGTGACGTACAATTAAACAGAACTAATCGTAAAGTAGACATATTTACAGATTTATGTTTTCAAAAATATTATTTTTACAAATGCAAAATATTTAGTACTGACCTTTAATCTGATGTCAATCACTTATAGAATAAAATAAAGTATGTAATTTTTTGTAATATGGCGTTTGGAAATAAATGTAGGTGGTTTACAGTGTTTAACAAAATTAGTTTGTGGAATGAAATTGTCCAAAACTAATTTTTTTTTAACACATTCGTTAAAGTTATACAGACATTGGAATGCACTTTAATACTAAATAGAAATGTACACGTAGAGCAAAGGTCATAATAAATAGAAAACATAATCAATAACAAATTTAAAAGTCAAGAATTTCTAAATTTAAAATGGAGTAGAATAATGTAAAATGTACAATTTCATCGAATGAGTAAGTTGTAAATATTTGAAAGTTTATCTGTATCAGTTTGTAAATTGATGGCGTTTTCATGAACAAACGTGTTGTTAAATATATTTTCACTTCATTAAAATATTATTTCATACATGAAAGTTGTATGAGGTGTTTAAGTATCAGGCAAGGCGGAATGAAAACAATCGAAAATATTCGTGCATCGAATAAAAGTGGTTAATTTGAATGCATGTTATACAATATTACGTATACTTGCTAGTAAAGAAACAAAATTATATATGAAAACACTTATTGTATAGCAATTTATGGAATTAACATAATTTTACAAAATGTTTTTATGGTTTTTTAAGGCAGCAAACTTTCATTTTGAATAATTCATTTGTTTTTCACGCAAACTTAATTAATTTTACGTAAAGTGAATGGATTAATTCATCTATAAAATATTACATGCATTTCGAAAATTGTTTTACACTGCTATTAACTAATTTTTTTTTATTTTCGTTCGGGACAACAAAATTATAGTTATTACTTATACTTATTTATTATTAGAAGGTATAGCCACAATTTATATGGCGTTAAGTCAATTAGAAGAAAGCGAATTTAAAAGAAAGTTGTAAAAATAATAATTTCAATTAACTGCGAGTATAATATGTATTTGAAATACAAAATTTTACTTTTGCAGGACATTTGTTATTTTAATAAATATAAATATAATATAAAACTAATACAGTTCGGAGTTGCTCGATTTTAAATATCGTAGTTAAAACTATTTTTATTACCAACTCAAATACACCGAAAAATTAATTGAAACTATACTTTCCGACATATAAATGCATTATTATTTAACACGCTTAACACGAAAAGTCTCACCTAAACTCGAGGGATTACTTTTCATGCAGAAGGGAGTGAAAGCTAAAAATAGAATAACGCAAATATTGGCTACAAAAAACATAAACAGCCAACGCCCCAATAAATAGTCGACCTTCAACATTTATTATTGTTTCCTGAAAAACGAAACAAAAAATAAAATGAAATAAAAAGATAAGAAACGGAAACAAAATCTCAAAATCTACGAATGATAGCGAGTTGAATCGCAAAAAAAACTGTTTCGAAAAGGCAACAAGCATTGGAACATTTTCCTGCCGACCACTGTCCTTGCTACGAATTCTTCGTTGCGCGCCTGGAGCACGCGGGAGTACGAGCTTAAAGGCGATTTTAATGAAAGAAAACCCGGGAGCGCAAGGACACGAGAACTGTGTTCAATCTTGTAATGATTCCGGCGGACTCGCGTCTTTATATACATCGCGGAATGAATAGGCCGCGTAGCGCACGAAACCAGTTCTACGACGGGGAGCGGGATGCCGTGCGCGCACGGCCGCGGCCGATAGGGCGCCACGCCGCTATCACCGTGAGACACGGGCGGCGCGCGCGCCAAATGACGCGTCGCGTTTTGTTGTATTTTTGCGTCGGTGAAAGTGTTCCGCTTTGAGGAACGCGTGGTCGCGCGTACAAGCGCACTCTTGGATACGCCGTGGACTTGCTCGCCGCGTGAATTCCCAATCGGAGACCGCTTGGCTCGTCCTCCGACCAATTTACACCGCGCCAAGCGACACCACGTTTTTGCCTTGACACTAGAGACCATTGTTTTCCAGGCCTCGATTCCAGATCTTTCCTTGCGCATTCCATCGAGCCTAGGTTTTACTCCGCGCAACTTTAATGCCTCGAATCGTCGTAGGTCTTGTAAACATTTCGACGGGAAAACATTTTAATTGTAAAGTTAAAGTTTTGTAGGAAACATAAATCTAAAGTATTTTCGAATGTTATTAAAAAATAAGATAATTATTAATGTTGTTATAAACACGTAGACACATCATTATGTTTATGTTAGAAAATAATTTTGGTATTAGTATTTGGTGTTGTATTGTTAACTAAACGCTAATTCAAAATGTTTATTTTTTCTCGAGTAAAATTTTAAAACTTTGTGTGTCCGTTATACGTCACACGTAGAAAATTATGACGTCTTAACAAAAATTAATGTAATTTTATTATAAAATGAATATTAGTATAGTGTTGATATGATAATGTGCTTTTTAGTTATAATATTTATATATTTATTTACTTTTTAATACGTCAAATGAACAATTATTAATAGTTCAGTGTTCTTTTACTGAGTGTCTTTGTAGGATGACTTAATCTTGTAGTTGACTTCTGCTTCGTTCTTTAGTAAAACCATCAAAAAAAATTTCAGCTGTTTAGTTTTATAAAAAAAAGTAGTTTTGTTTTCTTGACAAAAGAGTTATGAGGTGTGTAGAGCTCGCGAGTTATGTGATGAGTGTTTTAGCTGATATAGAAAGAATGTTTGATAACAACGGAATCAAACCAATAAAAGAAGTCATGCGGAACCGTGAAATTCCTGAAACGTTTGTTAGCCCGTGGGTAGAAGTTATGTCTACGAGCAGATAAACGATACATACAGGAAAGTGATATAAAGAAACGAAATCATTAGTTAGAAAACAGCTAATCTTTAATGGCTTGTTATTAATATTTGGCGCATTTTTATTAGTCAATAAAAATCTATGATTTAAAATTGTCATTGCCAAAGGCGTTTATTAGTTTTATTTCAATTTTTCGACTATCAATATCATGATGTGTTATTTTTTTTTATTTACTTTACAAATGTTACCATTGTGAAATACTTTACAATAATTAACGTTAATGAAAATACTAAAGAAGAAAATACTAATAATTTTATCTCAATAGCATTGAATTCTCAAATCATTATAGCTGATCACAAGTTTTAATGGCAACGCAGTCTGACTCATTATCTGCAATGGTAAACTTTTACCGCTCCAAATAGCTGAACTTCCTACTGAAAGTTTGTAGTGCATTTTCAACATCGCTTTAAACAGAAAAATACCACTGAACGAACAAATTAACCGCTAATAGATAATGACAGTCCCGTGATTGATTTCGAAGTTTTTCGAAAACGCCCGTTGATTAGCATTTCAAGTCGCGTAATGCAAATGAGTATCTACCGTACGATGGTATTTGAATATTTTCGTTATTTTTACAACGTGAGGTGCCACGGGTTCATTGTATGACGAAACACGTCATCGAAGCCAACTATTCCACTCACTTTGAATCCGAGTCAAGTTACCGTAAGATCTACGACGAGTGTTAAGAAGTAACGCCAAGAACGGAAACTAAGTCGTAAGCATATTATATTTCACATGGAAATCGGCGTATCATTACTACAAGGACGCATAGTTAGCCACAGAAGCCTTTGAATGCGTTCATTTTTTCAATGTCAACTACACAAATAATGGCTGGATCGCGTTACAATCGATGAACATCTCCAAACGCTTTCTTCTAATTTTTCCTCAACGACAATTTTGCAACTATTGGGACCGAGTTTAATGAGTTAACAGCCCTCACGTCGTTGTTTTCTACTCCCTTAATCAAAGTCATTAAAATAGTCTGCTTTTGCTGAAGCAACGATTCGCTTCGATTTTTCACATTCACCTTTAACGACGCTGAAATCATTGCCGACGCATTTAACCTTGCAAGGCCTTGGTGTAATTTGTTCGAGGAAGCCGCCGGAAGGTTCGCGTCAAGAACTCGCGACGATTAGGATGAACGCTTGTGCCGTTTAGCGTACGTTAAATGCTTCTAAACTAATTCCCCTGGCTTCTCAGTTACGCCGGCCTTTTTCATCCTACGAATTCGGTCAAACGTTGAAAAATTCTTGGCCGTTAAAAAACAAAAACAGTACCGCTTGGGAACGCATAAAAACGACTTTGCCGGCAGTGTTTCGGTGATTTTTACCGTTTCTCTGTTTCGACCATGATTGACGAATTCCTGAGTTTTTGTTAAACACCAGTGAACGGTGTGACTGAAAAGAAAGTATACGAATATTACGCACAGTCGGATGTAATTACAAACGCACGTGAGTTTTTTACAGTGCGTCGCATTGAGTCATAATAACTTCCTACGGTTACGTATGATTATACGTCATAATTGTTCGTATATGGCATCGTGAGTACGGCCATTCATGGGGCTGAGTAATTATATGTAATCCCAAACGATTAAACGAGGCTTTATTCAAGACTTTGAATTTGCGAGCTTGAGTGGGACATTGCATTCAACTATTTCGATAAATAGTTTACATATAGGAAACTGTATTTATAGCCATCTGGAATCGCGTATAAATTAATAATAATAATAATGATAATTTATCCGCAACACTTTGGAACGTAAGTGGATTATATATAGAGTGAATGCAGTGACGTATAAATTGTGCCTATTTTATTCGAAACGCAGTCGCCCGCAATTTCGCAGAAATCATCTATGAATAATTCATGGGACAGTTTCATGCGTCGCGAGCGTGGAAAAAAAGAGGAATTGGCTCGCGGCTTTCTCGCGATTGTGCGCCCGGATGGAAAATTCGACGAAAAATGTCCTCCCTCCTTGACGGTCACGGCACAATCGACGTTTCCTTTTTCCGATAATTGGCTTTGGACGGCAAGGAAACGCTGTCTGAGAAAAAGACCCCATTTACGCCAATCACCATAAATATCGGCTCCTTTAAGTACCAATAACTGTATCTTTCCTCGCAACGATGCATACAATTTTCACTTTGCATCCTTTTCTTTTATCACCTGCGCCACTATTACGTAAAACCCTCTAACTCGAGTCAACTACATTTTACTTTTTGCTGCCACAAAACCACTAAATCTGTTGGCAAATTTTTTCTTCTATTTTTTTTCCTGGGGCAGCATTGATAGGATAGAAAGTTTATTTCTCGCTTAGAAGACCCGCGAAGACGGCGATGCGCCGACCTGATACGAAATGTTGCGGTTCCGGATAAGTGATTTCGGATAGCCCATTATGCAGGTCGTTGAGTCTGGCATTACGTAGCCAGGCCTTGTGGAATCCTCTTTCCAAGACAATTTTCGTCGATGGTGTTTCTTCAAAGACAAGCTAACCGACGAGATACAATCAGAACGATAACGGAAACAAGGTGTGAAACTTATTTCCAGTTCCATCGGCATCCTTGTAAATCACTCCAAAAGTCCAAATTGACACGGAGCTCATTTTCCAGACTGAGGATCGCTTTCTAAGCCGAAAAAAAATGAAATTAAAACAACATTTACATTTACGTCAACCTTAAAATGTCAGTGTAATATTTTCCTTATTTTGAAACAATGTTGAGAAATCTTCATCCAACGTCAATGACTGTTGGGATCACACCAACATTTATTGTTCCTGAATACCGTGTAATCACCAAGTAATTTTGAACTATTTTATTTGAAATAGTCGGAAATGAATCGTTAATCTCGAGGGCCCGTTGATTTCGAAAACAAGCGCGGCAATGTGTAGCGGAATTATATGCAACCGGCAACGCTGTCGGCCGAACCAGTCGACCGGCTAGTCCTCTCCTTAAATCAATTGCGACGGTAAAGAGGTACGCCAGGAACCAGGAAGACCGTCATTACGACATTGCTGAGGGATTTCGCAACCGCGTCGTGGAAGCTTTACCATTTTCCCGTCGATCAGGTCGTGAGCGCGCGCGCCGCGCCACGAAATGAAAATGAAATGAAATGAAATGAAACGAAACGAAACGAAACCGGGTACCGTAATTGGCACATCGTGGCAGCGTCGCTCACGACAAGCATAACGTTTTGTAATTGCTGGCCATTATTATCGCACTACTCGACTTGACGCGATGATTACGAGGTATGGAAAGGAAGTGAATTGAGAACGTGTGTCGGGGGAGTAGTTGTTCTCAACAACGGCCGGCAGGCCCCTCCAGGCTGTTTAACGTTTTGATAGATCGTATCTTTGATCCTTTTAGAAGTTTCAATTTATCACATTCCGCGTGACACGCGGAATGTTTCCAGGCCTGTCCGTCACCACGCGCCTTTTCGCCGCTTGGCGCTTCATATTTAAATTTCGTTTTCGATTCGACCACGTCGATTATCCCGCTTTTGAGTTAGGAATGAAGATGCATTTCCGTTCATATCACGGTGTCAGCGTTGGATGCTTGAGGTTGCTGCCCGGTCAACTTTTTCTACCATTCCATGATGGCTAGACGCTGAACTTTCGTTCTTAACAACGGTGTTGCGAAATAAATATTGATTGGATGGATTAAATTTTGAAAAATATTTTTGTTTTATTATTTCACTTTTGTTTCATTTATTATTTTTTATATAACAGGCATGCGTTTCTTTTTCAAATCTCGTGTCGTTATCGAGTTGTAATAGCTTAGCGGACGTTTTAGCCAATATTGTACCCCTCGCACGATCTTCGTCCGCATCACAACATTCACTCCTATATCATTTGATTGAATTGTTGTTTGATTGAAATGTTATTATTCGAGTTATAATTCAGAAACACCGAAATTCCTTGCAAAAGTAATAGATACAAGTATAAAATGAAGTACATAAAACTGTAAGGGAAATGTCTTGTATTTTATAGTTTTTCGTGAATGACAAAAAAATCTTAGAAACTAACTGCACAATATTACATAATAAAAATTTGTAGTTATTGTTCAAGTAGTTCTCTCCGCGAAAATGTGCGCGAATAAACAATGACATATGAACAACGTGCTTAAGAACTTTAAGAAATCATCTAAGCTTAAAAACATGAGCCACAAAACTCTCGCAATTGACGATCTTAATAACTGCTTCCATTCTTAACGACTCTTTTCAACATCGGAATTCCTATAAAACAACTACATTATACAAACGTACATTTGATATTGAGTATATATTTATAATATTATTATCGTGTTGAAATTTTACGATCGGCCAGACTGAATAACACGGCAATGGCTACTTGTGATATTCCGCTAAATATATTGCATTAATCCTACCTTACGTATTTGCATGCGTTACTTATTTTTAAATACCGTTTCCTTTAATCGGCTCATAAATCAGACTTTTGTCATAATAACGATTATATTATAATAACATTGCGCGTTTTATTGCCGATATTGGTGCTGCGATAATCGCGTCTTAATTTTACAACCGATTGGATGTGCCGCGTGCATTTTAGGTCCTGTTTTGTAATTCGCGTCAATGTGATTTACCAACGAATTTCACCGCAAAACACTCGCGCAGTGTACGCCTAATTACTTATTGTCGCAGTATTTGTCAATCGGCTACTTAAAAAAGAGACCGCGTTTAATACCAATTAGTCTCGTATCTACGTGGCTCGCCGCAACCCGAAACATGGAGTATCGGCAGCGAAACCTGTTCCCAAACCGCAGGTAGTTTTATTGAAAAACTTTGTATGCTTCTTTGTCTCGTATCGGACGTGACACACACTTGTGCACTTGAACGTACACGCGACAAAACAAAAGAGTTAAAAGGTTGGCCCAAAACACTAAAAGTCACTCGTGCTCGCTCCTTTTTTGCTCATTTGAATTAGCCGAACTGAATTTAGGGTGGTCCCTCAGCTCGAATACGTATGCACAGCCGAGTAGCAACCCACCTTTTTATCTATTTCAACATTATTATCTTCAGCTTGCCATTTTTGAAATCTATTTTCCTGTTGAGTGGTTCTTTAATTTAAATTTTGTTATTTGATTAAGAGGTTATTAATTGAATGAAAATTATATTTTTTTATATTCAGGGGGTGAACTATTATATAACTTCAAATTATATAAAAGTTATTAAACTTAATGTTGGATTTACTCTATTTGAGGTAATTTTAATATGAATAATGTCAACGTTATCCTGCTAGAAAAAAAATATGCCAGTTAGTCTGGCATTAATTTGGCAAAAGTTTATCAAATTATCTGACTATTACTATTTCCGAGCAGAACATACACTTTTTATAGATATTTTTTACTAAGATATAAAATTCTTAGAAATGATTGTTAATAATTACATAATTTTTAAATTAACATTTAAAAAGAAACATATTAGTAGTTTTGTGGAAAAATTTTTTTTTTTGCCTTTCATGTAAACAAAATATAGGATGCTTGGATTTTCATATATGAATGTTCCATTGAGGAGCTTTCTTTAACTGTTCCTTTATTCATTATTATAGAAACATTGGCCACAAATAACACGTTTGCTGATTACCCAAACATAATTTAGACAAAGTATTCTTGTTAGCTTATCTCGTTAAACACAGACGTTAAACTGGAAACGTTGAAGATAAATCAAATGTTTAAATAGCTGAAATTGCAAAGCCAACAATCTACTAATTATCTCTGCGGTATCAATTTCACAAAAATGGCATTCTCGCCTGTGATACATTTTAGAAACTGCGGTAGGCCTCTGCAAAATGTCGCTCCTTATCAAGACATTACATGCGAGATCGGGAATTTCGCAATTGTACCGCGTGTAAATGATACACCACGGTCAAAACAATGTCTAATGACCGTTTAATTCACCCGACAAAATGCATTTTCAATTGCTATTAACAGCGTCAATGGAATTTGAAATTAATATTAGCGATTCTCATTTTGAACGCAGATAGAAGTATTAATGTTACTAAAATTATATTAAAAAAATACAAATTCATTTTCATACGTTAAATATTAAGGATTGAATTTCAATTCAATTACGAAATCATTTCCCGGATCAAAAGTCGATTTCCTGATACATTTTGATATAAACAAATACCAATATGAACCAAAATATATTTGAAATATATTTGTCAACCGTCTCAATTTGAAGTTTGTCAACAGCAAAATTTACAGAATAAATATTTGCTACAAATTACTAGAAATTTTTTAGAAATAATTATTCATGACTCAAACGGTTTTTTCTAGGTGTTAAACTAAAATAAAATGTTTTACTATTTACAAAAATTATAATACATTTTCACTTTTTAACATTTAAATTTCTTTATTAAGGTTAAACTTGCTTTTTTTCAACTTTCTCCAGTGTATAATTAAACAAATTTATTCAAAGCAACATTGTCATCTACTTGCACCGTAAAAACGTCAAATGTAATGAAAAGAGCATCGTTGATGTTTGAGTGTAAAGCGAATTACCTCGAGCAGCGAGATTTTTGTGTCACTGACGATAAAACAATGGCACCTGCCTGGATGTTCATCTCAATGACTCATTATATCCACACGGGTAGCCTTAAGGTCTTGGAGCCGTGTCCAATGTCTTGCTCTTGCGCGGTTCGTTCGCCTTGGCACGGCGTAACTCGCGTCCGTCGCAATCACCATGACATCGTTTATTATCAGAACATGCGCAGATAATAGGAAACAACGTCCGAGTTATTAAGGTAACACGGTCTGCGGGTGAGAAGTAAACAGTGTGTTGATTTTTCGGCTTGTAAGACAACGTCTGATAATTCAATTTGCATTGCAACTTAATAACTTCGCAAAATACATAAGCGCGATGCCGCGCGATAAAGTATTCATTACTATTCATAAACCCATTATTTTACGTGGTACACGCTCGTAATAACACTCGGGACATTCATTTGTAGCTCAAAGATGTATGCGGTGAAAATAAAATGAAAGAAAACATGGTAATCCGTTAAAGTATTTTTCGCTCCCGCTGAAAAGTTCATTTACATAGACGAGGCAGTCCGAGGCGATTTGCGACATTGGTTATTAAATGGCGAATTAATCAATGACATGCGTTCGAACGAAGCATGGTAATTCAATTGATAAAGTTTATTGCATTCGATTTATACAGTATGTGCGTGAAAATGCCGACAATGTGTGCACAATAAACTGATTGGCGTTTAAAGAACCATTTAATTGAATTTGCATTTGTCTCTCGAATGTGAGTAAAACGAGCGGCCTTATTTACTGCTAAAATAAGGTAATAAAGTGAGAGTAACCTTTTATGCAGGGGAAAAATTTTCCTATTTTGTTCTGTTATGATGTACTGTGAAATTATTTACAAGTATTATTAAATTATCGAAACATTTTTTTTCACATATTGAAAAAAGCATATGATAAGAAATATATAATGTTATTTTTAAATTTTCAATCTATAAATTCAATATTGGCTTAGTTGAAAAATATAATAGGTTTATATAAAAACATTTATTTATATTTGTTTATGTAAAAAAACTGTTTCTTTAAGTGCAATACTGTTTTTTTCTAAATTTAGCTTCAAAGTTTTTTGCTTTATATACATTATTGTATATATTTTTTTTTACAATTCATTTTATTAATATATAATTCGATGTTTAATAAAACTTACCTTTTTGTATTTTCAAGTACTATTCAAATGACTTTTGATTTAATTTTGCCTTAATTCAGTAGAAAATTAAAAATGACAAGGCGAACATTTACATGAAAATGTCTTACTGAATTGATGGCAATTAAAATTATAAATCAGTGGTTGCAAAAAAATGTCAAGATCAATGCTCACGCGGAAGCTTGTTTTGAGAGTCTAAAGTAGCGAATTAGCATGGAAGGCATCGCTGAATTATCGGCGCGAGATCAAGGTCTGGTGATAACGATCTCGCTTGATATTGCACCCAAGAGCTATAGAAACCTGAACAACCACAATTAACCTTACATAACTCGGCCTTTTCTGGTACGCGACTCACTCGCCGCAACATAAACTACGGTGTACGGCTTATGCAAAGGCACACGGGGCATTTGTTGAAATTAAAATTTTACAACTATGTGACAACGCGTTTGCAGAGCTTATTATCATCCAGATCTGCTTCATCAAATTTGATAGTCCATTAGTTTGCCAGCTTAATATATTAAACAATTAAAGGTAATGCAATATATTGTGTTATTATAAGTTGTTAAACTTATCTATTTTATTACGTTAAGAGTATGTGCTACGTCTATAACTACGGAGTTATGCAATTTTAAACGGAAACATCAATTAATTATGTTTATTAATTTTATTAATTTTTGAAATGAAAGTAGAGGGAATGTGTTCAATACTTTCAAAGCTTATTAAATTCAAATTAACAAATGATAAAATAGCAATATAACATTGTTGACAAAATTACAACACTTTAGTATTCTCCAAATATGCACATAAAAATGAACATTAGTCAGTCAAAGTTTAATGTTTGCTCATGGATTTACGGTGCAGAAGTTACGTTCAATTTCCATATTAATAACCAGTTGAATATGAATAATTAATTGGAAAGGCTCGCGCGCTCTTTTCCTATCGATGGTATGAATAACCACCAGGTGAATTTCGAGAATGCTGGACTATTGATGAACCTCCACGGAGTTATTACAATTAATTAACAAAGATGCCTCTTTTGCTCCTGTGTGACTCATTCGTCTGATCAAATTTGCGACAAACAATCTACGGCAAAAAAACTTCATAACTTTGGTTAATACTGCAATATTGATGAAATTCTCTACCGTGAAAAATCATTTGCGTTTATCATTAATCAATATTCATAGGTCGTTTTTTATCGTAGAAATCGATTGTCAGTAAATCAATCAGCCGAATCAGTCTATTAAACTGCAATGTACATGCTTACAAATTAGCAAATAATCAATGCGGAAAATGCCGAAATGTTCTTGAAAAAACTTATGCGGTTCCATTTTAATCGAACCACATTTTACATCTTCACTACAAGATTGAAAACATTAAATGCGTTGTTCTTTAATTTTACTAAAATGAACATACCTGAGGTAACTTACCTCATTTTGTCTGAAAATCACACATATACGTATATAGATATAATTTTTTTTCTACTGAACTAGACACAACGGTTTACAAATTGTACGACTGTGTCAGTTGACCGTCAAATGTTCGTCGTGCCAATCGCAGAACAAGTTGCAGGCGCGCGTCGAAGTCGCGACAATAATGCCCAAAGCTCTGTGGTCTGCATATATTCCGCCAGAAGTAGTAATCCGCAGAAATATAATTAGCTTTCGTGACTAACTCCGGGCATTGCTAAATTTAACGAGATGATCATAACGCCTCGCAACCGCGGGCTCTTTTTGCGTCCCTTTGGGGTCTCGTTGAAGAAAGTAGGGTCCGGAGTCTACTTCTATGTCGTTGGGATAAATCCGTGGGGAGAAGACGAAAGAAAGCGCCGGATTAGTAACCGGTCGGAAATTACGCCGTTTTCTCTACCGACCGGAAGGAAGAAGAAAAATATCCAGGAAAACTTTTGTTTTCCTGGATAAAAAGTTGTGAGCAATGTGCTGGGTACTCGCGGTCGTGTAACAAAGGCCGCGATTCAATTTCCGCACGGAAAATTGCATCGTTTTTACAATTATAACGGCACCGTATGTAGCGAGCTTACGAATCAGCTGCGCCGTTTCTTTGGATTCATTGGCTTTCATGGCTTCATGGTACATTAACGCCACGGACGACGATATTAAATTAAATCCTCCCTCCCAGTTGCCGCAGCTCGACCCCCTCCCTGCCATCCCCGTCCGTGCACAAAGATCAAAGCGCAAAATTCCAAGTGGCGCGATTCTTCGAAGCCAAACCGATTTCTTGCTAACGACTCGATGCCAGGAAGAAGTTCGCGTCGCTTCGATACGCGTCACGGCTATCGGCTCGGTTTAACGCCTTATCGGCTTTGAAAGCCGGCCGGTCGACAATGAAACACCGTTTTGCATAATCGATGCCGTTAGAAGTCCATTAGGCGTGAACGAGACGCGAAGCTCGTGTTGTTCGCGCGCGAAACCAGACTTGTGCGCATATGTTCATGTGCCATTTTGTTTGCAGATGCCGAAGAGCGTGAGGGGAAGGTCAAGGTGACGAAATGGCGACGTTTCACGAAGCCGGCGACCCCGCAATCGACGGACCGAGAAGGAGGATGGTGTTGACGATGCCCGCGGAAATAGCAAGTCCGCTGCAGATAGTGAACAGCGAAATCCGCCACGATGCCATCGCGGACGAGGAAATGGGATCGAGGTGCAAGGATCCCTATAAGGAATTGGAGCTCTACCTCGCCAAAGTCAACGTGAGTACCTAACAGTTATTGGCGTTCGCTGGGCAACGCGCGTTGCAAGGTCGGGCGCTGAGAAAGACTTCTTTAAAGGGGAATGCCATTATTACGGTTAGACGGTTTAAAAAAAAAAACGACTTTTTCTCTTGTGCGTGCGTGGAAGTACACACGTGCCCGTGAAATAACATTGTCATAGGTCGCAATAGTAGCAGCGAGAACCGCTACGTTACATATCATATCTCACGAATAAACAAAGATGACCTTGATAAGACGTTCTTTTCGACGTAAACCGTTATTCTTTAGGATAACACCGCAGAAGGCGGTAACAAATATTGGCGTGTATACCGTTCTGCTGCAAAATATGAGCAATCTTAACGAAAGACGTGTATTTTACAAAACAAACCAAGTAACGAAAACAAAAGCTATAACAGTCAAGTTCGACTGTCGGCGAAGATATATTTTCGTGCGTGTCCCCCTTAGTTTCGTGCACTGGAAATACACCAAGGCCATCGATGCGGTAACACAATATTTACCGGCGGTTGGGCCTGCCAAGACCGTGGCATCGCTGACACAGTACCTAGGGTCTTGAAACGTCGCTAATGGATATCGCAGCGCGAAAATGAGTCCAGTGAAAGGAAAGCGATCAACACCGAGCGACAGCCGCGTGGCTAACCTATGCATATTTCCGATTGTAATGATCAGATAATCACGGCCCTTTTTCCTCGATGACGTTCGTACAAAACACTTGTGGACGAGTCGTATAGATGATTCATAGAGTCTCGCTAAGGTCACGTGACCTATTCGACTCAGTGCACCGTGCCACGTGCAGATCGTTTGACGTTCGCCATAACGGTTCTCGTTACCTAACCTATCATTTTTCTCACGATCCTATGTATCGACGATCTTAAGCCCGAAGAACGTGGCCGGTACGTTATGCAGGTACCGAATCCCACGCGGCATTAACGCTATCGGCCACGATAACATGGCCAGAATCAAATCCGCCTAATTAAACTATATCCACGCATGTTTTTGACAAGATCGTTTCGTTACTAGATACCAGTCAATTGAGATTTCAAACGCGTACATTTGATTTCGAATCATGGCTAATTGATACGCTATTGTGGAGGTGTAGCAATTTGCATACTGCGAAGATCGAGCTGCTTGAAAAATAGTTCGACCGCTGATGTTGACTTCAGTCATAAATTAACTGCTATATCATTGCTGCGATCTGTTTGTGAATTATACCATCTCAATCGACCTGAATCTGTTTAGGAGAAACATCCTTTATATTTTTCTTTCTTTTTTACTTTTTTTTTTTATTTTTTTGACGCAGTTAATTTTTAACGACGATTGAACAATGTTGTAGTAAAGGTCAGACCGAGTTTCATTCCTCTGTAATATTTTGGCATCTTTTAGTAACTTTCATCCAGGTTAATTTCTGATGCAAAATAATAAAATCCTGTCGCTGGTATACCCGACACCACTCATTCATCACCGTTAACTTTATTTAAAATAGTTTCGGGAAGAGACTTGGCTCGGACAACTTTTTTACGAAGAAACACCACTGCCCTAATCCGCTGGAATATCGTGCTGTTAACTTTTTAGACCAAGCTTAATTGGCCTTGATCCTTCATCAAAAGAGATTAAATCTCGCGTTTCTAAATGTCTTTTAATACACTTTTGACATCATCATTTTAAATCTAGTTGAACCAGTTCCGTCCTTATCGTCACCGGAATCGCAACGAGTTTTTCCGGTACAATAACGCATCGCGGAAGCGACATCGTTTCTGTTTTTGGATTTCAACGCACGCTGCAGTGTAAGCCGGCCGATTATTGGAACAAGCTAGAATTGAAGTTACTGCTTGGAGCCTCCCACTACTTTTGTGGTGCTGTCCGCGAGAGCGGCAACCAATCTTTCAGGCTCGCTGTTTCTCCACGAGTTTATCGATGGAAAAGCACAAGTATTTATTCTTTTGCATTGACTTGCTACTTAATTTCATGAGAAAAGAAAATTTCTTTGCTTTTCTGATCCACAACAAGTCAAAAAGCGCGCTTTGCGGCCGATTTTTTGCCGAAGACAGTTGCCGGCGGATGACAAACTGCCGCCACCCGACTCCCGTTTCCACGCTCCTTGTTTAAGAGCGAGGGAGTAGTCGGTTGCGTTTTTGCTGCCGTCGCTTTCTTCTCGCCAAGCAGACGAAGGCCTATCCGTGAAATCTTCCTCTGCAGCCTTTTTTCACGTATCACCATCAGCAGCTTTCTGCGCTCGCGCGCACGCACATAAAAGTCACACTAGCGGAAGGGGAACGAATCGTGGCGAGAAAAAAGCCTCGAGTGGAATTGATACGAGCTGTCAAAGCTGAGGCGCTGCGTCGTAACGAATCCAAACGTAAATAATGTCCTTTGTTCGGGCATTCGACCAAGCTTCTTCTTTGTTGACCCCGCCGCCAATCGTCGGGGTCAATAATAACTAAACCCAGTCACAACAGTGGAACCACTGTCGCGGTTTAACGGCTTCCTCAAAATTGTCGAACTCATGCGAATTGAATCGAGTGCTGTCGATGTTGTATGCTTATTCGGAGCTGAAACGTCTTCTGATGACTAGTGTGAATCATTTAAGTTGAATTTAAGAGCTCCGCGATTTAACTCGATCAGTCGATCAAGCATATAGGATGTGTTTACTCAAAAACAAAGTCATTTTTACTGAATACCGGATTTACATTGTGTACGACAGAAATGTTCAATTAAATCAACTGAGGAATTCAGTAAAATTGACAAAGTAGTCTTGCAGTAGTTAGAGTTTAGCCGTCAATCGAATTATCTATCTAAATGCAGAGTTTTACACTTCCTAATCAGATAAAAGCCGCAGATTCAGAAGTTGAGCGCAAATTCTTTGAGCCGGCTTGCGGAAACAATTGCGACGAGACAGTGACACGTGATATGGCCGTGCGCATTCGCGTACTTGATGATGCATCAGCGCTTCCTTCGGTAAGAAATGGAGAATGCTCGCTTGAGCAAAAATAATCAAGTCACTAATTCGTTTGTAATGACTATCGTAAAGATTATTCGAAACATGTTGATCATTTCCAATTAATTATATTAAGTAAAATTTCATTATTTTTCATTACTATACTTTTTTCTATTTTGTTGTGAATAATTACTTTATTTTAATTCAAATTAAGTATTTTTAAAATGAAACCATATTCATTGAAATATGCTAGTCCCTGATAATCCAAAACTAAATATTTCAAAATTATATTAGCTATGCTTAAGCCATAATCTTTTCATTTTTTTTTATTTTCTATTTGCGTATATATTATGATGTAATTTTTATCTCTATTTTATAAATTTGATTCGCCAGTTACTTTTAAATCATTTTTAATCTTAAATTTTTTTCGTCATTTGCAAACAGTTATGTTTATGTAATTCTCTTAAAATCATAGATTTCATTTTATCATCATCAATAATTCATTTCAATACAATCTTCTTAAATTTACCATCTTCGTTTTGTAATACTAATTCGATTATCTTAATATCATCGTCATATTATTCCTAATCTCAAAACAATTCGAATTTAAAGTAATAATTTTTTTATATTGTAATGCTAAAACATTACTTGCATTTTGAAATATGTCACTATTAAACTATTATTTTCACTTTCAAATTACATTTCCCACAACATTCTTCAACTTGAACTTCGAACTTGAATTCCCCAAACTCGTTCCCCAACAACGACCCATTGCATGTATTTCGGTCATCATTCATACATAATGTCCCGTTTGGGCAATTAACGGTCCCACCGAGGGGACCGCTTTAATTTTAGTAATTGGCTCGCGCAATCGGATGGATAAGCGTGACGAGGCTGCGCTCTTATGGTCGTTGACGAAAAGTGGTCAATCTGGCGCGTTATCGCCTGGCGGTTTCTCCTTCGTCGCATCTGTTACGCGCGAATATAACGAGGCTGCAACTCTCGTTTCGCCAGGCTTTTTTAAAAGGTTCGCTTGGAAGTCCCGCGTAAAAAGGATTCCCGTGTCGGGCTAATAGTTTCCGGCCGGGTGATCCGGGCTTGGTCGCCGATCTCGATAGCAAAAATTCGAATGATGGTGCCAGGTGATGCCAATCTGCTGAGTGTGGGTGTCTTTGTTGAAGTGACTTTTTCCTACGCGACCGGTGTCAGTCAGTTGGTCATCACTCGGAATCGCGTCACCACGCAATTCGGTAAGCGAAACTGTCCTGGACCATAGTGACGAACGGGTGAGCTCGACTCTCGGGTTAGATGCGAATAACATCCGCGAACGTAAAACCGAGTGAAAGAAGTCTTAGAAATGCACCGAGCGCCACGCGAGGGACGTGAGTAATGCTGGAATACGGAATGACATCCGGCTGGTAGGATTGTTCCAATGACGACGGATGCCTTTGTCGTTAGAAAATTGTTTTTTGGTGTGCGACATGGTGGGATTGATACATAAGAGAGAATATTCGGTTTTTGTAAACTTTAAAATAGGTTACTGTAAGTTTGACATTCACAAAAGTAGTTTAAAATCTCGAAAAATTTTGTGGTCGAATGAAATATATATTTAATTCAAATAAATATAATTATGCTCAACTGAAAGTACAATGTAAGGACGTTTACTATAGTCTTTCCCTCGAATTCAAGTGTAATAATTTTTCTTCTGTAGTTAAAAACTGCGTTCCACCATATTAAAAAATTATTATTCAAATGAAGTTCTGAAAACTAGAAATAAATTGCTCTCGCTAAAAATGCAAGAAATATACAGAAAACTGTTAAGAAATATACAGAACTATTAAGAAATATACAGAAAACTGTATATTTTAAATATACCTTAAGCTTGATACATCTTGATTAGCTTGATTATTTGTAAATGGCAGCTTTATTAAGTACTTAATACTCGAAACGTTAGTTGCAGTATCATTTACTTTTGAAAATGATTTTATCCCTTTTTAATTATTCGCGATTTTCTTTTTCAGACCATCTTTTCATTACTATAAGAATGAGAAAAATATTCAAATTTCAACATGATTCGAGAATTACTTTTTAGGGGCCATTATAAATTGGACATAATCAATGAAACACATTTTCTGTGAGAAAATAATTCACGAGATATTCATCAGCGATTGGTTTATGTCGATAGGAAGATACTGCAGGTAATGGCACCGAGCTTCAAATGTTTACGATCGTACGATCTGCGGTGCGCTTCAGGTTTATAGAATACAGCGCGGCGATTTCGTAAGTCTACTTCGTTGTCGTGTTTCTGAATATAGGAAAACGTTTTGAATGTAAATAGCCGGATTATTTTCGAGTTGAAGAGTAAACGTAAATATTGAAGATCTTAAATTCGGCAAGGAAAGGAACTTGATATTTTTAAATTAAATAATGATGTTAGTTTTAATACAATAATTAAGAAATTAATATTGTTCATTATTTTACATTTTCATGTTCTGTGACTTCATCAGTCCGTCCAGTTTAATAATGTTTACAACTTATTTTAAAAATAACCCTTTTTGCTCAAGAAAAAATTTTGTTTTAATAACGTGGCCATATTTTTTAGCATAGAAACTAATTCATTTTTCTATTTTAAAGTATTGTCTCTTTATTTTCTACGTTATTGATTCTTTAAACCTTATACGAATCGATTCGCTGTTGTAATGGTAATCGTGATTGCGACGATTGCGATAAAAACTGACGAATGTCAAATTTGCTTTACATGCAAGACAAAAAAATGCAGGTGTTCAATGCATTTATGTGGATCCGAAGCTCGCACGTGTAGACGAACGAACTATGCACGTGTGGGTGGAGGTGTAGGACTGCCGCACATCCGGTTGGGTGTGTCGGATATGTTTGGTTTACCGACAGAAACGGTATATCTATCTGTTGGCTATCCGCGTGCCTGCTACGTGCATAATATACACCGCGTGTGACAAAATTCGAATGCAAATGATCGATGGTCGCGGCAAACATATTTTTTCACTCGACGTTAAACAGTAAATATTTTATCTTTTTCAATAAGAAAAAAATCGCAAGAAAAGTAATCCTAACGTGAAAAGAATGTTTCAATAAATGTTTACACATTAATTCACTTTTTCAATAATTACCGATGTTGAATTATCCATTAGGAAGTTTAAATAATTAAATGCTTATTTTAAAATGATAACTAAATCGGTGTTTAAAGAATGAGCTTATTCAATGATTAACATACAATACGAGGAATTTCCCAATCTGATTTTAAACTTTACATCGCTACACTCGACGTAAAATATAATCTCATTGTGCCTTCAGTTGCACGTTGCATTTAATTGTCATGCAATAATTGTTTATAACTGACAGTCTGTTCGATTGATTCCTGACAGCGAGCGAGGTTTTATGAAATAAAAGTGCCATTCGTAAACGTACGCTTGATCGTCATTTTAAAAGTATCAATCAATTAATATTCATTTATACAATGACATTAACTTTTACATTTGCGGGTTGAAATTTGTTCACGTTTAGTGTCAAACGTCTTGTCAGGGGTATTGCGTTGAACTTGTTAAGACTTTTCGATCATAATTCACAATCCCTCCGAAGCGCAATAAAAGGCCGACGTATCGTTGATTTTTATTGGACGTTTCTTACACAGTTGAGCGTACCAGCCGCGTTACGTGTAATGCGCGGCTATATTTCTTTCAATTTAACTGCATTTGACAACGCAAATGCGCGCGATTGTTACGAAACGTAATTGGCGCGTAAAAAGACACGTCATACGTAATGACAAATGAGTTGTGGCCGTCAAGTGACGTAACGCGCGAACGACGGCCGAAATTGGACCGGCGTTTCTCGTGCTTCCAGCGAATTGACCGCGCGATGTTAAGTGAATGTAATTTAAACGTCAACCGCGCATCTGCCGGCGCGGGGGGTTTTGTTTCGGTTCATAAGTTCGCGTCGTTCACGCATCCGCAACAGCTGCCGTCGGATTGCATTACACCACCCCATTCTATTTTTTTCTCCCTCACCCTCCTTTTTTCTCCAATTTTCAATCCGACTGTTGTTCCGCGATTACCTTCAAGTTCACGGCGAAAGTGAGCGTACCGGACGCTTACGTGCAATCAAATCGTAATTGATTTCAATCGACCTTACGAAAAAGTGGAATGCAAAAGGATGGAGGAGGTTTGTTAAAACAATTGCGCTTTTAATTGGTCAATTGGAAATTTAAGAAACGCATGTGAATTTTCGCATAATCATTAATTGAGAACGCGGGAATACTAATAAATGGTGTAATTAGTCTTCGACTTTCAGTGCGGGAGAATCGAAAGAATGACGCACCACAAATGATGCTATTTCTGAAAGCAATCTTGCGTTGGAAAAATAACGGACTGTTTGTCGAGCCCTTTTATGTATCTTTTAAAAAAGAGCATAGCGAGGAATGAGTAATAGACATCTTTAAATGTTTGATTGAAGAAATGAGTGAGGCATTGTTCGATAATTTTGAATTTGTTTAGAAATATTTGAAGAGATGTGAGAAACAATGTTTGAAGTAACGGAAGCTAAACAGAAAACATAGAACGTGACAGTCATATGTTGAATCCTGAGATATTCGCAGAATCAAACGTGCTGCGCACGCATGTGGAAATTAAATTTTATATTTGAGAATGTCCAGGATTATACATTTAATAATATGTAATTTTTCTTCTTTATTTATTTTTTTTTTTTTTTGGAGTTGTAAACTTATTACATGTAATTCTTAATGAATGCACTGAAAGAAGAAAAGAAAACAAATTTAGTAAATTTCAAGTTTGAATTATGACGTGCAATTTGAAATAAATTATTATTTTACATCGATTTTATGTTTTCACTCAATTATCTTGAATATTGCACGATCATTATAAAAACTTGATTATTACTTTTTCTGCATTTTATGCTGATTAGTACACTAGAAAAATGCACCGTTAGAAGAATGTTGTGCTCCGTAAACTCACACGGTCTTTAAGCTGTGAAGTTATTCAAGGGAAATGATTGAATTTTTATTTCTGATATAATTGACTATTAAAAAGGAATCATGTAAAAAATAAAACAAACTCATAGATTTATTATGATTGACACGTCAATGTGTTTTAACCAATCATTCCAATTAACGTACAAATTCGTAAGAAAATTTTGAAATTTGACCAATCAATAAAAATCATTTTTTACATTGCAATAAAATTATAAATACATAAAAAACCAAATGAAAATTTATTACTTGAATAATGAAATATTCTATTCAAATAGTAAAAGTGATACATTTAAATATTGTATATTATCATTGTAGTGGTATTTTTACTATTTAGTTTTGTTAATGGATGATAAGGAATCCAATTCAATTTATAGCTTTATATTTAGAAAAGAAATTGAAAAAGACAACAAGTAGAGAAATGTATAGAAAACGTTGAAAAATAGTACTTCAACGAAGTAGCATCTCGTTTTTGCAAACGTGACCCAATGTTGGTTACATGCAAGTAAAACGTACCGCAAACTCTATTTCCACCGTTAGCCACGTTAGATCATAACATTTACATTTGCGCGAGCGCGGTTGGTGCAATGGTCTTTCCTTGCCAAGTTGCGGCGTTGCAACTTTTATCGTGGCAGTATTGCAAGGTGTCACGGATAGCGACTACAAATTCCTGCACAGACAAACGACTCGACATTCGGCGATATTGCTATTGAGTGTTCGCACGGTGTTCGCATTATTTGTAGTGTTAAACGGGTCTTGTGCAAAATGATGATAATGTTTGCATGTGTCATAGGCTGCTTGCGCATCAACAGCTTTACGAAAAAACTTGTAGACGAAAGCCAATGTTTCTCTAATTTATCTACTCGAAATGAATTTTGCGCAAAGAACGTCTCGAAATTTCTGGGAGAGGAAAATTTTGCAGGAACAAATGAGTTTGGGCCGATAAGAAACGAGAAAATGTGGGATTATAAAAGGTTTTTTATGGCACTTGCATGATCTTACGTCACTCGGAGGTGTAAAAAAGCCGAGCTGCGGATAATAACCATCTGCATATTCGTCTTTGGAACCATTAACATTCGCTGAAAACATTCACACATTCTTAATCACTGTCACTTTTTAGGACCAACAAGAATAACCCATTGCTTTGAGTCAAGCGAAATTTATGGTTTCATACATGATATAATTTATAAATGAAACTTGAGTCAAGCGCGCGATGTTTTATCGATAATGAAGCGCGGCAGTGAAGTATCAGCAATTTTTCATTAAAAATGCATGAAAGGAGATTTTGATTTGTAATCGATTATCTTTCTTTTTGTTCATATTGTGTGAAAATCACTGTCCATATACTGGATGTTTAATCGTAACCATAAATAAATTTTGTAATTAAGCACAATTGTTTAACATTTTTGTCAGTGATTCGTACTATTGCCGATGAATGAAAATAGCATGGAATATCGAAGATAATTTTTTTACTATAGGTTACATTTCATTTTTTGAATAAATATAAAAACATAAAATAATTTCTTTTTAAGTAATACACAAATGTCGTATTACAAATGTCGCGCGTCGACCAATCAATGGACTCGACAATAAAAATTCCCGTGTATTCCTAGCTCGTAAAACGGCCATGTTTTGTCACGTCAAACGTAAAATAGCGTCAGTGAACGGCACAGCAAAACGGTTCGGGCGATCAGCCGGTTGACAAAAATTGTTTGGGCGAAAATTTCAAAGTAGTTTTACGGCCCAATTCATTGTGTCGCCGGCATAAAATAATGAAGTTTATGTCGCCGTCGTTAACGTACGATAGCGTTTAGTTCATAAAATAGCTACGGAGGTCCCCCGAAGGTAGCGCGGCCAGGTGCGCGCGGGCGCGCAATTAATGGTTCGTAACACGTTGCCCCGCGACTCGTCTTTCGCGTGCAATATCGCGGCCTAAACACGTAGACGAGTATGCGACGTGTCGGCAGTAGGTGACGTTATGTCATCATTACCGTGTATGCGCACCAGCGCGCTATTTTATGTCGCCGCGGCGGCACGCAGGGGGTTAATTTGTCGATGCGCGGTCCCGCGCCTGTACGATCGTCAAGAAAAAAATGCCGCACGTTAAAAAGCCGATTAAGTCATTGGCGCGGAATTTTTCTCGCGCCGTGAAATTTTAATTGGTGTTGATGAAAAGGTCGTTCCGGGATCGCCAATATGGAAATGAGAGCTTGGGAACGGACGGCGATTAATTTTAATGAAGTTACGCTTTATTTTATGTCTCGCTCATTACTTGCCAGCGGTCGGAACTACGCGTTTTGACACCTCTGATGTCTTTTCATTCGCTTGCTTTTTTTTATTTTCTTTTACTTTTTCATCTTTTGCAAAACCACTTTATGTTTGTTCAAATCATAAGTAAGTAATGAATAGGTAAATAAAAATGCTTGGACAAAATCTGGTATGCAAACACCGCGTTGGATGAGAGGACAGGATTACAAAAAAATATTAATCATTGGAATATGTTCTCATCGCGGAGAATGAAAAATAAATGAAATTCTTGTATGAGGAAATAAGTGGAAATGCTTGTTTAGAACGATTGGTTGAGAGAGACAAAGATATAAGTCGCGTTATTTTCAATCATTAAGAAAAATTAAAAGAACAATTTTATGCAATTGAAAGAATGGCAATTACTATGTTTGATAATGTATTTGCAAAATAACTTTTTTCATTAGTTAAAATATACGTTGTTAAATGTGTCCCAAGCCTTGATTATCTGCAAATTTGCTTGAAAATCTTTTCCTATACATTATACTTATCGAGATTCAGCAACATGCCTATGAATCAGTCCTTGATCATAATAGTAGTTTCTGCATCGAAGTGTATAACGAATCTGTCTATCCACCAGCATTGCGCGACTGATATCTGGCTGCCGTTGACATTGTTAAGGATAAGAAGTCGCCCAATTTTATGATGATTGTTTGCTCCGCGGAGAAAGTTAAAATTTACTATGAAATGTCGCAAAAAACTTTAATCTACTTTGATAGTGTCGGCACTCGCAGTAGGATCAGATAATGAAACTATACTGTCGCGACAAGCCGAAATAATTTAAAGCGAGCCGCAGCTGCGAGATTCGCGCGATACGCCAGTGACAGCTACTTGGCGACGAGAAAACTCGTACAAATAACGCCGATCCGAGCGAAAGCTTCGAGCAATCTAGTTCCATCAAGTGTGACGTTCATGTGTCATAACGTAATTGCCACTGTTTCAATCATCATTAACTCGCAAATAATTACGTACCGCGAGCTTTTCAAACGGACAAATTCGTTACTCTGATTTGCTTGTCCCGGCATCTAATTATTTCGCAAATTGGTCGAATTACACGTTGCAAGTGTGACAAAATGCTTTAACGTTAATTGAAATTATCATTTATAAATTTTGCGTAATTAAATTGATTGAATTTCATGATTGCCACTTCGAGCAATTTGATTTTCCCGCCGATTACTTTCAAGCTCTTAATGCAACACTTTGCTGAAAATATGTTACACCGAAAAGGAAAAATTATATATTTGCATTGACTTTATTTTATTTTCGTTTCACACCAAAGTGTTACATTGTTTATCGGGGACTGTACGTTTGAGTAAAATTAGTTGCCTTCGCAGTAAAATGTGATATATTTGACTACACTTTATACTAATATACTAGTGAATAGTGCTCGGTCTACGAGGACAGTAAATTGATATTTGAAAACGTGTTTTGAATTGAATGCGTCATAAAGTAGTCGGCTCTTTAACATGGAAACGACTTCACCTCCGCTAATCAAAATGGATGGCTGAATTTATTTTTCGGGACAAATCATTAGTAACAATAACGCGGCTTTTACAAATGATAAACATTTTTTGTTCATCCCTCATCTATCCCATCACACGCCCGCAAAATTATCGTAAGATTGAGCGTAGAAACATGATCGTGCGGCAGCGACTAATATTCGCATGTTAGTAATCGGCCTTGAGTTTTGATTTTTTATTTTTCCTTTATTTTTAAATAGCCAATTTTCGTTGAGGAATTTCGTCGTTATTTCTGCAATCCGATATTACGAGATTATTGTTGCTATTAATTATGACAGCGAATAGGGGAGGGAGATTCATACGGCGGAAACATAGCTTCTTTGTTTGAGATATGAAAAACAAAGTGACGTCTATAATGGAAAGAGTTTTTATCGCAGATTTATTGGTACAATGAAAGTATTGTTTTTGAACGTCCAACGAGCAAAACATCCTTCCTACGCCATTACTATCTAGCGGCAGTTTTGCCTCTACCCACTTGCTTTTCTATCGAACATCCGTTGCTCCAATTGTTCATTTTGACGCCCCAATCGTTGAAGTGCTGTTATCTAACATGAACAAAAATATACGTTCTATATAATGAGTCTAACTTTTTGCTAAATTAGTACATTTTCTCTCTACTTTTATACATACAAAAGTCTCTTTTCGGCCCCGCTGGACACACAACGTTTTAAATAGCTTCTACAAATAAGTGACATTTTTGTTTCTATTATTTTCTATTTTAATTTATATTTTCATAAAATAAAATTTTAATATATTTGAAGTACATATTTTTGTTTTTATTGGACCAAGCATAAATCGTAAATAAATCAAAATTTTATCGCCACTATCAAAACCGGTTCGTGAGTGTACGTATATGAATTTATTTGAATTTACTTTCTCAATTTTTTCATCATGAAATTTCGAAGCTAAAAGTCAATCGTTTCAATGATTGATTTTCCAAAGCAATTACTTGAAATCGCAGTTTAAAATGTCTCGCGGAATATAAATACGACCATTTAATTTATTTGCCGAACAATTTCTTCGAAGATAAACTTATTAACTACTCAATTTACCTTTGACTTTCGTTCGCCGACCACAAGCAAAGTTTATTTGCCAGGAACGTCGACGGATTGATAGTTCGTCAAACGCCTGTTGCTCGTGTTCGATTCGACCATTTGAATTTACGTTATATATCGTCCGGAGTACTTGGAACCTATGGTTCAACGCGCGTAACGTTTGAAGCGTCATCAAAGTCAGATCTTCGAAGCAAATTCTCATTAGAAGACTGACCGCGGCGCAGAATGTCTCCGGGGTCCCTCGTAATTCTTTTGCACCAACTTTCCTTCCTTGTTCCTTGATAAATAATTTCACGTTGCCAGACGAGTTCGATGTGGAGAAGGCTTCTACGTGTTTGCAGACGCGATGACGTGATCGAATTATCGCTCGCGGACACGCTTTTAATGCAGTCCTGATGCCGCAGCCTGTACAAATAATAATGCTCAATTTGCTCGATCGTATAACTCGCCGTTGACTTTTTTCAAAACATCAAACTTCTCGACGTCAAGTTTCCCGCTAAGATGATTCCTCTTTATTTAAAAAATTTAACGTTTAATATTCGTTGACAAAACGCAAAAAAGGAGACGAGCTTTCTTTTCTATGTGAGTAAAGTTACCTACCAATTTCTGAATTAGAAATAATTTTAGAAAGTGGAATTTCGTTTTTAAGTAAGTTGCAAAATTTATATATGGAAATGAGATAAAAGTGTCAAAATATTCACTATATTAAGCATTTTTTGCAAGTAGTGCAAAATTTTACGCAAAATTTTTGAACAACCAAATTTGTTAATAAAAATAAAATGTCACCGCAAAAAGAAGTCTTTTAAAATAAAACATAAAAACAGAAAGAACTATTTTAAAATGAAATATATGTTTTATTTTGAAACGCGAATTACAATGTAAAACACTTCCTTTCGTTTAAGTATTTTCATTTGAAACATTTACGAAATACTGTTTTGCAGTGTTAAAC